>OX442356.1:21512115-21609615 GCA_949357725.1 Hyperoplus immaculatus | reverse complement strand
GTTGAAAAGCTGATTGATAACCCAGAAGACCTAGCTTTCTTGGCCAGCATGAAGACCGACAGAGTGGCCACATTTGGTGTATTGGACAAAAAGCTGCAGCTCAAGGTGAAGCGGCAAGAGCCAGGCAGTCTAGCTGTCTAAAAGAGCTGGAGGAGATGACGGCAATGTCCAGCTTGGAGTCGGAGAGTGATGAGGAGTCAGAGGAGGATACTAACACTGTCTATCCACCATCTGAGGGCGAATCATCCCGCAAGCATAAGAAGACTGGAACAAACGTCTTCATTCCACATGATACCCTTAGCCGACCAAGTGTCAATGGCTACAAGGTTGAAGATGTCACCAATGCAACAGGCTGCCTTCACGCGTGGCCTTGTTGCAGAGTCGGGCGGTGAATGTACACATCTCTCTGCATCTTACGCAACAGCTGACCGGGCAAGACGCCAAGTGCTGGAGACTATCAGTGAGGAACAGCACAAGCTGTGGACACCACCTCCATTGTGCACCCTACACTGGGACAGCAAGTTAGCACCGATGCTCAGAAATGTTGGAGGAGCGTCTTAAAGTGGTGGTTGGATGGTTCCCTGGTGGAGACAAGACGGTGTGGCTCATGTCCCCCTCCTCTCCCTCAGCATCTGAAGCCCTCCTGCACCTGCATCTACACTATTCACTAGTCATATTTTAATTTAGTACTACCATGTAAACATCTGGTAAATGATTGACTCCTTTATGACTTTCTCTACTTACGACATCTATTGCAGCATGTCCGTCCTGGGAGAGGGATCCCTTACTCTGTTAACTCTCCCTGAGGTTTCTCAATTTTTTTATCTAGTTAAAGGGTTTTTTACTGGGAGTTTTTTCTCAGCCGAGCTAAGGGTCTAAGGGCAGGGTGTCGTACTGTATGGAATGTAAAGCCCACTGAGGCAAATGTCTATTTGTGATATTGGGCTATACAAATAACACTGATTTGATTTGATTTACCATTAGGCCCTGTTCTGTCTAACAATAAAGTCAATTATACTGTACATGTGTGTCCGAAATCCATCAATGCTGCACAAAATTCAGGGTAAGGCCACGTGAACATGTCCCATTGACCTCCATTCATTTTGTCTATAGGACAAATTAATGGATAATCTTGAAAGTTGAATTCTGAGAAATGCCCAAAGGGCAAACACACAACTTTTACTTTGATAACCCTATAGAACATGTTACTGTATACAAGTTCACTGTACTCAACATTCCCAGGTCAACCTTTTGGCAATTGGACAAAAAATTGCAAATTTTTCAAAATTTCACCAAAGTTCATGTGTGAGGTGGCACCCCTAAAGCTCAATGGAATTCCTCAAAACTTTGCAAAGGTCATTTTTATGTTAATTGGAACAACATGCAATGCCAGCCAAATTGATATTTTGAAATTAAAATTTAACATTGAAATTTGATGCACCTGCCCCTCTCCCAGATAACACTAGAGATAACTTAAAGCACAACAACATACTGTATATACATCATATTGTTGCTTGTGGCTTTGCTTTGCAAGTCTACATAGACATCCAAACACGACTGTACATGCACTTGTCACAGTCCAAGGAATTGTCTGTCAGCTATATGTTGCACTTTTACGTCCTTCAATTCATGTGTGCTTCATGTTTTTTACAGTCAACAATCAAAGCTGATGCTGCAACTCAGACTGACATGTCCAACTGCTTCTATATCTTTAGTATATTGTCACTGACCAGCAGTAATGGGGTCAAAGATCGGAGTCAAAGATCAGGGCCAATGGTTATTAATATACGTTCCACCTTCCTTCAAATGTCAGTGTTGTGTTGAGGTGCTGTGGCAACAAGCCTAGACCTCCTTCCTCTTGGTTGCATGTGATGGCGGTCATCTAGTAGGCTAGCAGAGTGTACATTAATAGCTGCTGGCAACATCTCAGGTTTGAAACTCTTGTGTTAAATAGTGTCACGTTCAAATTCTGTACCATTGTAAAATGAGGACAAAATACGTCATTTCAAGTAGCTTTATTTGGACAGCTCTTTCCTCTGAGGTAGCAACATGAAGGACTTCACCACATATCAATGCTCTTTGGCTGCATTTTAAAGTGTGGAAAAAACATGGCCAGAGTCCTAGAGCAATAGATTATATGTTTTCCTGCATAAGGGATTTAAATATTTTGGTTAAATTGGTCGAAGAGCTCATCTGATGCTTTCTGCTGTAGACAAGTCAAATAACCTATACATCAAATGTTATCATAATCAGTTGATCAAGTATAGCTGATATTCTCATTATAAAAACCAACGGTTTAAAAACCAAAGGGTTCATCTATACATGTGTAATACAGTTGAATTTGCAGTAGTGTTGTCTTTCTGGTAACTACCATCACATTTTGCCAATGTAGATAACAAGGTTTTGTGAAAAAAGACCATGATCTATTCCTTCAAGGTACATCTTTGTTACTCCAATACAAAGTCTGAATCATTTAAAATGTCCTGCTCTGATAGCCACACAGCAGTAGTACCAGCTCAGCAATTTGCTTGATAAAACAATGATAGGCTGCAGATAACGTAAAAAAAAAAAAAAACAAGTATCCTGGATCACTCAAGCAATAATACACTCATGCCAAGACGGCACAACAGTATTACTGTAGGCTACTAACATTATACAATTTGCACTCACTACAGGCAACGTTGTTTTCAAAATTGTTCAATTCAAAAAAAGGTGGGTAAACTGTTTGTGAGGTCATATTTGACACCACAACAGACACTTGCAAGCACTGTAGTGTTCGTCCATTACTTCCTTGTGTCAGAGCACCTTTCCACACTCAAGATTCAAGACAGCTTAACTCATGGTGGTCCATTTCAAAAGGGAGAGTTAACTTAACTGCTAGCAAGTAGGAACTGTATAGTGAGTGATGTTGCTATGATACCCCCAGCTTAATATTCATTGCAAAGTTATTCTGGGCAGTGGTTAAACTTTTGACTATGTGTAACAACATAGATTGAAAAAAAAATTACGTTTTGAAGTGTTTCTTTCCAGTGGGAAATCCTTCAAAGAAATGTTAAATTGGGACTGCACAACCATGAGATGAGAAATTGCGTCAAAAGCTGATAACCGATCATCACAGTGTCTCCTAGCAACTGCTTCTGTTCACATGTTGATGACAGAGAGTCAAATGTATACCAGCGCAGATTGTGTGAAGCAATACAGACATTTTGTCCTTTTCATCCGCAGTGCCTTTTAGCACAGCTGCTCCCATTGGGAATCAAACTCCCACTGTTGAGAATGTTAATGCCTTGCTTTTCACAGTGTGAATAAGCAGGTAAGAGAGTAAATAAAGTCAGGCCATGGATCGGTTAAGAATCAGTTTAGAAGTTGATATGAATATTCATGACTTAGTCATAACAGATTTCACATTTCCATATTCATTATTTCAAACGGCTTGCATTGTGTTCTAAAATGAGAATTTTCCTCTAAAATCCTTAACCTGCTTGTGGCTGAACAGCAACAAAAAGCTTTATTTATGGTTATAAACGTGACTCACTGTTGTGTGTGTATGAAAGAAAATGTTTTGACATACTGTTCACAAACACACATGCATGCACACACACACACACACACACACACAAATACAACACATGCACGCACGCGCATACGCATGCACACACACACACACACACACACACACACACACACACACACACACACACACACACACACACACACACACACACACAGTAAATATGTAAATATATGTGTAGACCATTTAATCTTTCCAGATGAACATTCCTTCATCTTTTCTCTCAATTTATTTTCCTGTGTGCGTGAGTGTGTATGTGTGTGTGTCAGCTCTGACTCTCTCACTCTTTTACTCTCTTTTTGATTTGAATGCACTTTCTCTTTACTCATCAAGCTTATTTCCCTCTCTCTTATTCTAACCCAGTTTAATTCCCCCCTTTCAACATCTTCTGGCTATTCTGTATTTGTTTATGTGTGTGTGTGTGTGTGTGTGTGTGTGTGTGTGTGTGTGTGTGTGTGTGTGTGTGTGTGTGTGTGTGTGCGCGCGCAGGCACACGTGTTTGAGTGAGTGAGTGAGCAAATTCGCCTGAGCTGTCAGCTTGCAGCATTTTGGCTGGATTTACAGAGGTTATTTGAGGATTTACCCTCTCTCTACTCCTATGTGTGTGGTTGTGTGTGTGTGCATGTGTGTGTGTGTTCGTCTGTATGTGTATGTGTGTGTGTGTGTGTGTGTGTGATTGTGTGTGCTCTCTTTCAAAGGTTTTTTTATTAAATTACACAGTTGCAAAACAATTGCAGTACAATGGAATTTTAAATGTTTTCCCCTTTTTTTCCCCCGAACATACTCCACCCATATCCCACCCTCACACCCAATTACAAACAATCCCAAATAATACATAATGTTAAAAAAGGCAGAAACGATATACACACTTTAAGAAATACAAATAAATAATCAATATGAAACAAAAAACATAAAGAAATAAAACTGAATTAAATAAAAGAGGGGAGGGGGTAGCTACTCTTCTATTATTGTCGTTGGCTTTTTAAAATAATTTAAGAAGGGGCGCCAAATTTTGTGAAATTTAGTCTCAGATCCCTGGGTAGTGCAACAAATTTTCTCCAGATTCATACATGACATAATGTCTCTAATCCAATGTGAGTGGGAAGGAGGAGCAGGATCTTTCCACTTAAGTAAGATACCCCTACGAGCAAGTAATGAGGTAAAGGCCAGTACCTTTAGCTTCACTTTAGGCAAGCCCGAATTTGGAGCAATGCCAAAAATTGCAGTGAAAGGGTTCGGCTCAATTTGATGCTGAAGTACTTCAGACATTGTTTGAAAAACTGATGTCCAGAACTCAGTCAAGGTGGGACACAACCAGTACATGTGAAAGAGTGATGCCGGTGCGCTCTTACAGCTATCACAGGTCGGGTCTACATCGGGGAACATACGAGCTAATCTAGTTTTAGATATGTGGATACGATGTACTACTTTAAATTGCACAAGAGCATGTCGGGCGCACATGCATGGAGGTAGAGTGTATCCAATCCAGGACTGAAACCCACATGTGATCTGTGAAGGCATAACCTAGGTCCTGCTCCCACAGGGTTCTTATAGCTGCTAATGAGGGGCTATGCAACTTCGAAATAAGGTTGAAAAACACAGAAATTGAGCCTTTTAATGTGGGGTTTATAGAAAGAAACAAATCGACATGATTGGCTGGCGGTTTATAAGGGAATTGGGGAATTAACTTCTGCGTAAAATGCCTGATTTGCAGAAATCGGAAAAAAATTAATCTTTTCTATACCAAAATGTTTTGTCAATTGAGAAAAACTAGCAAATAGATCATTAATAAATAAATCACCAATGCATTTTAAGCCTTTTTTATGCCAGATCTTGAATGCACCATCCACCGTCGAGGGAGTAAACAAATGATTAGCTGCAATTGGGCTGAAAAGTGAAAAATTCTGCATTCCAAAATTCTTCCTAAATTGGGTCCAGATTCGAAGGGAGTGCTTAATCACGGGACTACTGTTAGGAATAGCCGAAGAGAGTGGAAGTGCGGCGCTTAAGAGGGCAGATAGAGACAATGGGCTAATAGCGCTGGACTCCATTGTTACCCAGACTGGGGCTGAGTCGTCAAGGTGAAAATGCACCCAATACACAAAAGAACGGATATTAGCAGTCCAGTAATAGTATTGGAAATTAGGGAGGGCCATTCCACCTGTTTGTTTGGGTCTTTGAAGAAAAGCTTTCCGTAACCAAGGGTGTTTACCATTCCAAATATAATTTATCATTAAAGAGTCAAGGGCCTGAAAAAAAGATTTGGGGAGAAAGATGGGGAGACATTGGAATAGATATAGGAACTTTGGGAGTAATGTCATTTTAATTGAATTTATTCTACCTATAAGAGAGAAAGCCAGAGGAGACCACTTCGATAATATTTGCTTCGCCTGATCCAATAATTTGAGGAAGTTCGATTTAAATAGGTTTTTAAAATTTCTGGTAAAACATACCCCAAGGTAACTCAGATGATCTGTCACCACTTTGAGTGGGAGAGCTGTGTAATCAAGTTTAAGAGCTTCTTTATTAATCGGAAAGAGTTCGCTCTTACTCAAGTTAAGTTTATAGCCAGAAAACTGACTAAAGACCTCCAACACAGAAAGTGCCTCCGGTAAAGAGGTGGCTGGCTTGGCGACAAACAAAAGTAAGTCATCGGCGTATAATGATACCTTATGTTCAATTCCTCCTCTCCATATCCCCTGAATCTGTTTGTTACCGCGAATGGCCATCGCAAGTGGTTTGATTGCAATAGCAAAAAGGAGCGGGCTCAAAGGACAACCCTGCCGGGTCCCACGGTGCAGATCAAAACTACTTGAGTAACGGCTGTTTGTTAATACTGAGGCAGAAGGGCATGCATATAATAATTTAACCCAAGAAGTGAAAACAGGACCCAAACCGAATTTTTCAAGGGTGAAAAACAAATAATTCCATTCTACTCTATCAAATGCTTTTTCAAATGCTTTTTTTATAAACCCAGTTTGGTCGGGGGATATGATAGATTTTGAATGTCAATTTTTGGACGATCTGTCGTTAAACAATTGCCTAAGTGACACCTAAATAAATACATGCATTAGTTTTATTGTCTTTTTTAGAGGTATTGATGGTACTTGCTGTGCACCTACATGTTGTGTAACTACTGAAAAAAGTTAAATTTCCTTTTAAATGTTCTTTCCTGTTCAGATATGCTGCCTATATATTTTTTAACTTTACTTTGGGGTCATCCGTGTTACTCATCAGTTGAGCAAAACTTGTCTCTATTTTGTACTGTTACTAGTTTGTAGAGTGTCTACAGACACTAAACTGTTTTCACTTTAATTTGACAGTCCTAAGACCTCTCTACTAATGCTTAGTTGAATATCGACTGATAGTTTGTTGAGAATCAACTATTTTCTCTGTTTTGCTCTGTTGATAGTTTGCAGACACTAAACTGTTTTCACTTTAATTTGACAGTCCTAAGACCTTTCTACTAATGCTTAGTTAAACATCGACTGATAGTTTGTTGAGAATCAACTGATAGTCAACCATTTTCTCTGTTTTCCTCTGTTAATAGTGTGTAGACACTAAACTGTTTTCACTTTAATTTGACAGTCCCAAGACCTGTCTACTTATGCTAAGTTGAATATTGACTGATAGTTTGTCGACAGTCATATGACAATCAACAGGTAGTCACCTACACAGGGTGCCTATTGATTGATAAAACATTCTCATCGTTATTTTACAATGAACATATATGATCAACAGAGGGTTGAATGTTCATTCATTAGATGTGTTCCTTGTGAGTGGTGGGAAAGTTGATCCATATGAAACGTAAGTTGAGAATTGGTTAATAACAGCAGTTGATAGTCAACTTACTAGAAGTTGACACTCAACTGATAGTTGAATATTTGTAAAGAACATGTAATAAAAAGTACAATGTCTGTTGCAGACTGTTTTTGTAAAAATAAATTAACAAAATAAAATTATTGTATAGTTAACTAACACTTAGTTGAATGCATGTTACATATTTGTTGACAAGCTTTGTTGAGTATCAACTAACTCATTGTTTAATATCAACTAACCATCTACTAATAATGCAACTAATAGTTAACTGACAGTTAGTCGAATGCATGTTACATGTACAAAACAACATCTACTAAAAATGCAACTTATAGTTAACTGACAGTTGAATGCATTCTAAATATGTATCAACTTAATCACTATTGAATATCAACTAAACATCTACTAATAGTGCAACCTATAGTTAACAAACAGTTAGTTGAATCCTTGTTTTTTTTTATCTGTTGAACAAGCTCTGTTGAATGTCAACTAATCATCTACTAATAGTGCAACTTATGGTTAACTTACAGTTAGTTGAATTCATGTTACGTATCTGTTGAGATATGTAAACTCATTCATTGTTGACAGTCAACTAATCATCTACTAATAGTGCAACTTATGGTTAACTTACAGTTAGTTGAATTCATGTTACGTATCTGTTGAGATATGTAAACTCATTCACTGTTGACATGCAACTGCGTATCAACTGATGGCTTGTTGAGTGTCAACTGTGGACTATCGAACTAAAGTGTTACCAAAAAGGTTTCCATCACCGTTACGTCTACTGTACAATCAGAACTATACAAATTTGAATAGAATGTTTTGAACTTTTCGTTTATCAATTTCTGATCTGATGTTGTACACCCACTGTCTGTCCGTATTCCAGGGATGAGTTGCTTTGCTCTAAATCCGCGCAGTTGATTGGCCAGGAGTTTACCAATCTTGTCACCATGCTCGTAAAAAGTACTTCTGCTCCTAAGCAACTGGTCAGCAACTTGACGAGAGGAAAGAAGGTTGAATTCTGTCTGAAGTTTTAAACGTTCTTTGTAAAGTTCAGATGAAGGTGAATTAGCATATTGTCTGTCTATGTTCAGAATCTGATCAGCAATTTCAGTTTGTTTCTGTTTTGTACACTTATTTTTGTATGCTGCAAATGAAATAATTTCACCTCTCAAATAGGCTTTCAGGGCTTCCCAAATTGACGTTGACGCGTAGACGTTGGCCAATATGACTGACTTATTGTAAAGTTTGCCTGAAACAATAATAAAACGTCCATTTTTATCTGATACAATGTTTGAGAACTCAAAAGGAATATTACTATCAATAAGGATAGCTGTGCCCCTAGCCTTACCCCTGAAATTAGAATGAAAAAATTGTCCACGCCAGCATTTACTTAATCGCCCATGGTCAGAGTCATGTAAGTGGGTTTCTTGAAGGAAAACTATTCCAGCCCTGAGCCGTTTTAGGTGGGTTAAGACCTTACCCCTTTTCACTTGGTGATTTAGCCCCTTGACATTCCAACTAATTAAATTAAGATTGCCCTTCATCTAGCTCAGTTATAGTGAGAATAAAAAGAGTTGCTCCGATAAGAAAAAGAGTAGCAAAATACAGAGGGAAAGAAAAACACACAAAAAAAGGAAAACACAAATAACTGAAAACACAGCAGGTGATGACTTATCAGCTAAACCCCCAGTTAACACCACCCCATCCCACCCAGAACCCACCCCATATATTGCTCTAAACAGCAAACCCCAAAAGACCCTTACTAGTCTCACAACAAACATTCCAAGCCTTAACTTCCTGACCTGTGCTAGCTTCCCACATAGATCTTGTACAATTCACCCCATAACAGCTAGTAACACTATGAACAATCCAGCAAACTGTCAAAATGACAACACACTAAACAAAAATACCATGCTCACCCAACAGATTCAAAATACAAAAAAAAAAGAAAAAGGTTAGACAAGCTGTCCAAATGGCAAATAAAATAAAAAAATAAAGAACAGACACGCTTATCCAGCCGTTTTAAAATAGAGATACAACATAAAAAAAGCGAGTGAGCTAGACAATACGTCAAAATGACAAGCAACAAAAATGTCACGCTCACCCATCTGATTTACTCATTTTAAAAAAGGGAGAAAAAATGCGTGTAGTACCATCAGTCTGAGAGTTTGGCTGGGGATATGAAAAGAGCATTTGTCCAAATTTGTATACTCACAGCAGGCAATCGTATTTACTACGGACTCACACCCAATGTAGATATGTAGTTAGATGCTTCAGAGACGGACCGCAACCACCTTCTCTCGCCGCTCTGGAGAGTAATGCGAAGCCTCGCAGGGAAGAGGAGAGAGGGACGGAGACCGCGCTGATAAAGCTCAGCCATGACCCCCCTGTATTCAGCCCGCTGCTTCACGACCTCCACGCTGTAATCCTCGTAGAACCGGAGCTTGTGGCCGTGGTATTCCAGCTCGCCCTGTTTACTTTCCTCTCTCATGATCAAGTCTTTAGTCTGGTATCGGTGGAAGCGGATGATGACGGGCCGCGGTCTCTCACGCGGGCCCGGTTTGGGTGCCAGAATGCGGTGAGCTCTGTCCAGCTCCGGGGAAGAAGGGAGAGTTTGATTACCAAAAACCTCAACGAGAAGCTCGGAGAAAAAGGCGGTGGGGCGAGCACCCTCAAGTGACTCTGGTAAGCCCACAATACGTACATTCTGTCTCCTGCTTCTCCCTTCCAAATCCGATAGTTTAGATTTCAGCAACTTGTTATCTTCCTGCAGTGAGGAGCACGTAGCCTCAAGTTGCTCCAGGCATCCGCAAACAGTTTCTGCATTCTCCTCGAGATCGGTTATACGTTTCCCCTGGCCTGAGACCATGGCCTGGATGTTGTCCAGCTTAGTGTCCATGCTGGCGAACGATGACTTAAACTCAGCAGCTATGGCTGCTCTATGCTGCTCAAGCAGGTCCGGAATGGAAGCCATTGAGCTAGCACTAACATCAATGCTAACCACGCTGTCCGAGGACATATCTGACTCTGCCGAATCTCTTTTTGCGTTTTTCTTTCCTCTAGGCATTTCTCCAAAACAGTAACAGTGTTAGCGGTAACACAAGCACAAAAAAATCGATGAAAATAGGGTTTAATCAGTTAGGTCTGAAATAGTTAGTGGGAGCTAGAGAGCGATCGCACCTACTCCATGCTCTGTAACCCGGAAGTCCTCGATTGTGTGTGCTCTGAGGTAATTATGGGAGATTTCTCTCTCACTGAGATGCGTGAGGGGCAAGTACCTTGGGAATAGTCTCTCTCTCTCTCTCCCTGTCTTTCTCCCTTCTCTCTCATTTTGTTGTCATCCCTCTCTCTTGTCCCTTCTCACTGTCTGTCTCTCTCCCCTCACAATGGCAATCTTATCGTCTTTAGAACATGTAATTTAATTTGTGCTGCTTGCCAGTGCCACAAACTCACACACTCAATCTCACACATGCATATGATCTAAATACTTAGATTCTTAATCAGCAGTCATGAACACTCTTACACTCTTTTAACTTTGAATCGTCTTATTTGACGATGAAAGTGCAAACACTTTATCAAACATGTTGGATTGATTTATGTCCCAGTCTATACCATTGGCCTTGGCCATATAGCCTAAAGGACAGGCGGAAATGAAGCGTTGGTTATGCCATGTTGCCATGTAGTCCGTCCATGCACCTAAAGGTTCGAAAACCTACGACTAAGACACATCTATATGACACATTACATGTTTTTTCAAACATAACGATAGCTAGTGGTTGCTGATGCTGCTCTGCTAATGTGCTGCTCAAGCTACACCCCTTGCCTAGACTGTTAAGAAAAAGAAAAAAAAAGGTCTTTACCCTTCATGCTTGCTAACCAAATTGTATCAGCTTGTTTAACGTGCACGGCCGCACAGTGTGTTGCTGCGATGTGGGAGGTGCGTCTATCAGAACCTCTGCAAGTGTCTGCATAAAATAGTTACCGAAGTATAATACCCTTCTTTGTATAGATGTAGGTGTATTTAAGCTATTTAAGCGATGTTAAGTCGCTCAATAATTCTCTCTCTTTTTGCCCATCACACATGTCTTCTTTCTTATCTCCTCATTCCTCCAACATTAGTCATCTCATTGTTCCCATCACTCCCACCCTTACTCCCCTCTGTTTCCATCTCTTCTCTCTCTCTCTCTCTCTCTCTCTCTCTCTCTCTCTCTCCTTCTTCGTCTCATTCTGGCTCTCTCCTTCTCTTTGCATCCTTCTCTCGCCCTTAATTTCTGCTTAACATTTCTCTCTCTCTCTCTCTCTCTGTCTCTCTCTCCTCATCCTTCTTTTTGCCCCCCCCCATAAAATAATCTGGCTGGCTGGCAGAAGTGGTGTGTTTGTGTGTGTGTCTATTCATTCCGCCTCAAACGACCACTTCAATTCAAACAGGCTCAGTTGCATTATTTCCAAATAACCTCCACAAAACACACACACACACACACACACACACACACACACATGCTCGCACACACACACACACGCACACTATCTTCTGTGCTCTTTGTGTGTGTGTGTGCGTGTGTGTGTGTCAGTGAACCTCATGAATCCGGCAATACATTTCAGAAATACTCTCGTTATCTGTCTCTGCACGTGACTCAGGGATTATCTCTCCCGACCAAAATACAGTTGAGAGAGAGAGTGAGTGAGAGAGAGAGAGAAAGAGAGGGAGAGCACCAAAAGAGGGAAGTGGGGAAATAAGAGGGAGAGGGCGAGAGAGGAAGAAAAACTGTAAGAATTGTTATTTAAGAAAACACAGTGAGAGAGATGTTCCAGAGAGATGGTGAGAGAGCTAGGGATAAAAAAAAGACAAATCAAGAGGGACATATATTATAATATATATGTTAAATTTTTTAATCCTGAATTCTTGGAAGTGTTCATATGCTGGTGAGACATTTTCAAGATGAACTGAGGCGCTGATAATGAAGTGTTCACAGATGGTGTGTTGACACACGTTGGCTATGTGCATGTTTCATTATTTTATTAAAAATGTTGGGCTCCAAGCAGCAGCATCACATGCAACACCACGCTGCACAGGGAAATGTCACTCTGCATTACATCTCTCACTAACTCACTCAGTCACTCAGTCATTCAGTCACTCACGCACGCACGCACGCACGCACGCACGCACGCACACACACTCACTCACTCACTTACTCATGGACTCACTCAATCACTCACTCACTCATGGACTCACTTTTTTTGCCCGAGAACACTCTTAAACAATATTTGTGTACAGCTTAATGTATTTGTGTACAATGCAAATGTGAGAGCTTGTGAGCTATGTGTTTGTGTGTGTGTTTTGCTCTTTTTTCCTTTCAGGGTTGATCACTAAACTCACATGGACCTGGCTGCATTTTGGCATTGCAATGATCAATACGCTCTACAGGGATTAATGAAGATTGATCAAATCTTACAGCTTTGTCCTAATTCAGGAAATGGATCCGTGGATGTGGTGCAAAGAGGTGTGGTGTGGTATTTGAATGTTTTGAGCTAGACCTTAAAGTTAAATATTATTTTACAAACCCAAATCTGAACAATGCATGGAGCTATACGTAAGACAACTGCCTGATATGTAAAGGGACAAATCAAAGCATAGTTATTGACACGGATGGGATTTACAGTAATCTAAATATTTTTTTTTAGATCTAAAATACATAAAGCAGATTAATCAAGGACAGCTATTCTGTCTTTTCAGTCTCTCTCTGTGATCTCCCTATTGTGTTTACTTGCATTGCAATTTTATGAATCTTTTAACATATTTGTGTGTGTGTGTGTGTGTGTGTGTGTGTGTGTGTGTGTGTGTGTGTGTGTGTGTGTGTGTGTGTGTGTGTGTGTGTTCGTGCCAGTACTCTCTCACGAGTCGTGTTCTATTATTGTATCTCCTGGTGGTCTGTTGGTGTGTTGAACAGTGACTTTCATGTAGAAAACACAGCACAGTCCCTCCTTCAACCAGCTGCTTCAGAGGAGAGCTCTGATTGGTCTTTATAAATTCCCTCTAAAAATACTACGTCCTATTAATAGTTTCCTGTCCTGTTTGCTTATGTTACATTTCATTTTTTAAGCATTTCTCTTACCATCACAGATGTCAGCAACATTAGATTGCTGAGGAATTATACTGTAAATGACAGTGAATTATTTTAAATGATTCTAAATCAATTTTGATAAACACGGGGTGAATAAAGTAAGTGTACATCAGGCACTGATTGACAGCCTATTTTTAGGAGACATAAACAAGACTTCCGATTGGACTCCCATACAGTGGTGATAATCTGACAAGTAACTGTATAGTTTTTTTTTTAACAAGAGTAAACTAAATTGATATACAGTGATGTGATTTGAAAGTGACCCACAGTCATTCCCTAGTGGCTAAATGTAACCATAACTACCACATGTCTAATCTCAACACTAACCATAACCCAGACCCTTAATCCCTCCCTAGAACCAAATCTCTGTAGCACATACACACAAACACACCTACTCATAGGAAATGCAATTCTGAGTGCATCTCATCCTGAGACTCTCTCATTTGGCCTAGTTGGACTCCAGCTGGCTGTGTGTGTGTGTGTGTGTGTGTGTGTGTGTGTGTGTGTGTGTGTGTGTGTGTGTTCGTGTGTGTGTGTGTGTGTGTGTGTGTGTGTGTGTGTGTGTGTGTGTGTGTGTGCGTGCAGTATTTTCGGAGCAAAGGGTTGTATGACAGGCCACCTGCTAGAAAATATTCTACTTGTGCACTTTGTTTGGTTGCTTTATATAATTTTTCCAGCCACCAGCAAACAATACTTCCTACACGGCCACTCAGTTGCATTGCTTACTTTAGTGAGATCCAAATCTAATTTATTTAGCTAATGAATTCATAATAAATGTTTTTACAAGTGAATCGGTTTATTTAAGTATGTAAGTGGATTTTGGTGTCTCTCTCTGTGTTTGTTATTCAATTGTGTGCAGATTCAAGTAAACACAATTTCAGTTAACATGTATTCTAATAACCATCCTTATTCAATTAATGCTTAGTGTTTTCAAATGTATTCCTTGGCAGTGCATAATAGCGATCATGTATTGCATTGAAAATTGAAAGCTTGCAAAAAAATGTTATTACAGTTTTTTTCGATTGCTAACCCACAGTAGGCACAACTGTAGCTCAATGTGCAAAACTCTAACTGCAGTCTGCACTACCAACATTCACTGGAGCTGAACTGAGCTCTCCTCTGAAGCAGCTGGTTGTTTGTAAAGCTATTGTCTGATAACGGCCGGGTTTATTCATTCATCTGTCACCAGTTTATTTATTTAATTTTTAACTGTACTCATTTCAATCTTCATAGTCTTGTCCCTGATCTTGTATTATACTTTACCTGATGTTGAATGTGGTGTATGAGAATTGTGGTTGATTGTTCTTATTGTATCATGGTGCTGCCTTCTTGGCCAGGTCATTCTTAAAAAAGAGATTTTAATCTCAATGAATTTTACCTGGTTGAATAAAGGATATTGATTGATTGATTGATTCACTTCGCCTGCAAAATAGGCTCAGTGCACCAAACACTATGAATTGTCCTCATTGAGATAACACACACTGTCACTCAGAACATGCTCAGAGTACAAACACTAGCATCAAACCCCAATACACAAATTACAAGCTTTTAATCTTTACAGTTTAAATAATTTGAGTTATTTCACACAAATTACGTAATATTTTCTTTGATGAAAGGGTTAAATTATTTCACATGAAATTGTATATTTTATAACATACCAGTTTTTTTAGGAAAACAGAAATAAATGAAAATCAGAATTTTGCTTCAATAGATACACATTTTGTATATTTTATTGAAAACATTTCCAAATGTAGTATTTATCTGTGTAAATATTCTATAATACAGAAATCAATTCCTGTAATGTTGTCATTTACTGTAAGGATGCAACTCTAAGCTGTTTGTTTGCTGGAAAATTCGTATTACAGATGCAACTTTAGATTTTTGCAGATTGGGTTGCACTCTCAACCCTGCCTCTCTCAATGAGAGACCATGATTCACAACAGGGTCTATCAGTGTTACCCTTACTGTATTTCATCAGACATTACAGCTCTATGTCTTCTAGGTCTTCCTCCACACATCCACACTCTCACTGCCACTCTTCTACCTCCAACAACCTGTCTTCCTGGGTCCATTTCCAAAAAAATATATATTTTTGAGCTTTCCCTTTATACTGTATATATGTTCACTAACAAGTCCAAACAAGACATCTTAGTGTTTGAGTTGAAATTGCAATCTGCAGTGTTTGAAAGGGATTAATTCTGTTTTGAATGTGTGGTTTATAGTTGTGGCAGCAGTGTGTTAGCATTTGAAAAAAGTGCTGGAAATCCACAGTGTTGTGCAGGCTGTGGTTAAGCCATGAGATAGGTGTGTAGAGTTTTGAAGGTTGTGTATAAGCAATGAAAAACGAGCTAAAACGAGCTACAGTTTGGTTCAAATGAACCGCTGCTCTGCATACTGTTGTTAGAGTTTTGCACATGTCGCTCCAGTTGTGCCCACTGTGGTTTAGCAATCGAAAAAAACTGTAAGCAACCAGGGTATTTTGTTATTTAGGGAATTAATGCTTTATCTACAGTATCAGCTCGTTCACTCAATAAACACAATCATTTTTATTGTTATCTAACTTGTCAATTGTATGCTACCTTGATCCATTTATCATACCCTTTCCTCCTTCCCTGAATCTCACTCTTTCTTAATTCAATTAAGAAGAGTGTATGTTGCTGTGCCTTCCACTGTGGCTTACATCGTGGCCTGTAAAAGCACCATTCCTGCCTCAACTCTGACTATGTGTGCTGAAGGTCTGGCCCTGCTCTGTTATCCTGCTGTTTCGGCCAGGTAGTTGTACAGTAGGTGTGACCTCTGGATCCCTTCCAGTGAAGTTCCACAGTTGAAACGAGGTCGCTAGTGTGAGCGTGTGTAATGATTTACTAATACTTCGATTACGATTAATTCCTTGGAAAATAACTGAAAGCTTATCTGCACTGGTAGTTAGAACACAACTTGACTGAAGTACAGCTCTCTTCAGTTTATTACTCACAATCAAAATATATTTTCTTTACCGGAAATGTTGGATAATATGTTCCGACATAAAGATAATTGCTTAGATACAAATAAAAAGAGAATACTTTTAATCTGTTGTTGATGTCATAGTGTGTTGCATAGTTCTATGGAGTCTCGGTCTGTTAAACCTGTGGTAAAAGCTGCATGAGTTTCTGACCACAACACAATTATTCCCAATGTATTGAGTTCTCATGTTTCAACGTTTTAAAAGGGATTTGCCATCTGGCCTTGCAATTTAAAAAAAAGGAGGTATATAATAATCTACAGTGTGTCCAGACAAATCTCAAAATATCTTAAAAATGTTGCCTCAGCTCTCCATTATCTCAACTGGCCCCTGCCAAGTGACTGTGACTTGTTTGTTTCGTTCAGCGAGTACTCACATGCATCAACCCTTGGTGACTGCTCGACACCATGCTCGACACTCTCTGCTAAAAATGGTGCTCTTTATGGTCCATAAATAAAAATAAGTATTTATATCTATGTTTATGGTCTAGAGAGCTGTCCCATTATTTCCGGCTTCCGTATTTTTTTTGGGCCACAATACAGATTAGCGCCACCTGCTGTTCTGGAGACATTACGTCCCGCGCAAGCGCAGAACGTACGGAAAGTCAGTAGTCGGCTCGGTGTGTTCTTGGCACTTTTTTGGCCGCAACGGGCAGACTGGAGCTGCCTGAAACGGCAAACTCCATTTTCGGGTAGTCGGACCGGTGTGCCCTGGCCTTTACAGCACTTGCTGATCAGAGCTATAGTTGTGTTGAAACGTGCGTGCCACAATGATGCAGACTGGTTTCCTGCAGATTACTTTGTAACAGAGAAAACACATGCAGTGATTGAGACAGGCAGCTGACAGTCAGCCAACTCTGCCAGGTTGGCTGGCTGGCTGTCAGGCCAGACTGCAGGGTGTTGGGTGGAGGTGTGAACTAATGGCAAATGAGATCAAATTAATTTATTTGCAATGCTTATTCCTCCAAATATCTCAGAGGCCTAAACAACTGTGATTCCTGCACCGTTACTCAGTTGCTTTCAGAACAATACTCTAAGAAGCGCTCTCCCACACGGCCTGGTTGAAGCGTGCCTTGCTTCTGCGTGATTGTCCCTTCTCCCTCCTTTCCCGCTGGCAAGGCCCGTCCGGCACTCACACTCTGCTTCAAAAAGATCTGGGCCTATAGGCACGATTGCTTCTTGCTTATACTGAACTCATCATACGCATTGATTGAAGACACAATGGGTTGTTTTTGTTTTGAAAATAAGCGGTTTGGGCATATAGGCTTTTAGTGAGTGTATCATATTATATTTTAATATTTTCATCCAGTCAAATTTGCAGCAAACATTCCACCTCCACATCAGGCCAACACGTGGTAGGAATGCTATAGTGTGAGTGCGCCCAAACTCAATACTACTTGTTGGATTTATTCATAAATATTTAGATATTTTAAACACTTAAGTTAAGCTCCTCAAAACCAAATTCAACTTCTGAACTTTAAGACTCGTCCATTTCAAAGTGTGCCGCACAGCAGCACAGTGAAGAGGTGTGTTAAAACATTTGTTTAAGGGTATACAATGGTGTGTGTGTGTGTGTGTGTGTGTGTGTGTGTCTCCTCTTTAGAGGCTGTAGAGCAGAAGTTGCCATGAACAGACACCAGCCCATTGAAACATAAATGACAAGAATGCGACACATCCAATGCAGAGTACACACATGCTGCTTTGAGTCAGTCTCACACACTCACAGCTGACTGGACACACACATATGTCCCACACTGTGGTTGATTCCCACTTTCTTGATTTATTCAGACACACCACACACACACACAGACACACAGAGAAGAATTTGGGTTAGTTAATATTTGCTCATTCTTTTTCACACACGCACACACACACACACACACACACACACACACACACACACACACACACACACACACACACACACACTAAAATAAATACACACCCCCATTAATGGAAGCCATGCAGTCTCTTAATAACACCCAACACATACACACAATGTTTTACTGTACACATTATTCACAAAAATTCACACACTTACTTAAAAGAGGAACGCCCAGATCCCACACTCACACAGACTTCCAGTAAGTCCTAATCACATATGTGCATTTTGCAATATTCCATTCCTTCCTCTTATGTGTTAGCCTTTTTTACTTATACTTTGGCTATTGCTTTCAAAGCTGCAGACACTTGCTATATGCAGTAAATGAAGCAATCAGAAAAGAAAGATATATTGATGTTATACAAAGGCATTTAAGTCCTATTTTCTGTTTCTTAAACACACTATATTCTAATAATTATATATTCCTATAATGAATTAGATTTAGTTATTAGATTTTTAGTTTTTTAGGTTCATAGTAGACACAAGGTACGATTGATAAGGAAGTACACATTGAGTCTGTGTAATTGAACTTGTAAATAAAACAGAATAGAGAAAAGTAGCCGGTTTAATCACAAATGAGTTGTAGAGGTATGAGATAATGAGTTACACTTAAATAGGGTTAGTCGTTTTAGCACAAAACTGCTGGAGTGCTGATAATTCTTAGTCAGATAAAAAAACAAAGTCAAAGATTTTCCGCTCACTGTTGAATTAAACCTCCGACTCTCCTAGTGTTGATGCCTTGCTCATTGAACGTTGTTGAAACACTGGGCCACCTCAGCCACTGCAGAGTAATTGCTACCACATAATGAAAGTAATAAGATGTTTTAATGAGGCTGCTTAAATGAGCAAAGCCCTAGTTTAGCTTCTATGGGCATTATTAGATCCCCCACCAAAAAAAAAGAAAAAAGGGTCCTTGACTTTATAGGATCTAAAAAGCTTGGTAAAAGTTAATGAGAATTGGTCGGAAGATCTGAAGAGTCAACTGACTCTTTTTACCATAGGACAACACTTTGGATTCTCAGCCCTGGATGAGTAATTAAACTAATTCTAAAACAAAATCAGCTGCAGTGCCCCTACACACCTTTGTTTGTGTGTGTGTGTTTGTGCTTGTGTGTGTGTGTGTGTGTGTGTGTGTGTGTGTGAAAAATTCAAAATGTTCAACTGAATTCACGGTATTCAAAGCAAAATAACTTTTCAATGACTACATATTGTTTTATTCTTTCTGTATATGTATTCTTAATTAAAGTGTCGGATTGTCAGCTGAAAGCATTTGAATTCTCTATACCTACTATCTTTTTCTACAATTCCCGAAACCCACTTTGACAGACCGAAGTTATACTGTTGAGTATGCACTTAGAACTAAGAAGATCAAAGACAGCTCTTCGCCCACATACCCCTGCAGCCTCTCTACATACAGGATCTGTCTAATATCCATACATCTGTCCACACTTTCAGTTTGTGTATGCAACTCTGACTGTGTGTGACTGTATGCATGTGTGTATGTGTGTGTTTGTGTATGTGAGGGGGCATGCATGCATATGCTTACACTCCAATCAATATGTAGGCTCAGGCACAAGCGGCACAATTCGGCTCACGTCGCTCCCCTCTGGACGCAGGCGTGACAAGGCAAACAGCAGAATATGGATCAGTAGCGCTGATGTCCACCTGCCACAGGGTGTGTCGTGTTGACTAAAGAGCTAATATGTGAGGAGATTTTCTTTACTCGTAGTGTGTGTATGTCTGACAGCGTGAGTCACTGTCCAACATACTAGCAACAAAAGGCCCAATAATTGATGGAAAGTACTCCCTCAGTGGTGTCATGGATTGATTTTAAGTAAAAGCGAGGACCGTCTTAGAGGTTTTTCCCTCATGCATAAACATTAACCAAAGGGTCTGACCGGAACATGGCTATACCGTCAGTGCTCCACTTTTATTCAGTCATTCGGCACAAAGCTAATTATTAATCGTGTGATTGGCAGCTTTTGTAGCTTGTGCATTTTAACTTGTGACAGACTTAAACATCCTGACAGGTTTTTATTTCAGTTGATTTAAAACTAAAGAATAATCTGTGTGGCAGAAAATATACACTAACACACAGAGTTGAAAAACAGTTGTGTTTTGTGTGATGTTGATAGGTTTTGTGAAATGCCTTTGAGTTTTTGACCTTCGTTGACCACCGTGGTTAAAAACAGAATTTTAAACTTTAATTCAAATCGTCCCTGGTTGAAATATGCATAAAAACAGGTTGATGTGCATCAACCGCAAACATATTATTAAACATTTAGAATGCTCGGACAAAATTCCCATTTTATATCAAAAATATTTCAGAAAAGGACCAAGGAGTGTGTTTCAGTCCACTGCTTAACCTCTCTGTCTCTGCTGGGGTTTTGAATCAATCCCCTTATACTGTAAATAGAGTTTTGATCTCTAACCAAGGCCCATTTCCTACCTGCCTCGAACCTGTTCTATACTCAACACTTACTGTTCAAAATGCAGTGCCAGCTATTCAATTCTACAGTACACGGTTAACGCCTACACCGGCATTCAATCTCAATACAGGAAATAATAATGAATATATAAGTTATTACTTATAGTTTAAATATCCATATTTTGCAAAGAAGAAAATAGGATCATGGATGGCTACCATGTGTGTTATTGGTTTCTTTTCAACCACAGAGGACAGATTTGCTTCATAATCTAATAATTTCTTACAGCTATACAATTCTCACTCCAATTATTCTGATTTTGCCTGAACTCAATCTATCTTTATAACACACTGAACCTCCTGGTGTGATTAATAAATAAAGGAGAAAATGTGCTGCTTTATCTTTATGTGGGCCCATGGGAACAAACTTGTAATGTTGCATCTATGGAAATTGTCTTGCCGTGGCACCAGAGGCAGTAAACAATTTGTGTATGGAGAGAGAAGCATCCGCTCTCATTTATTTCTACACAATATAATGTGTGTGTGTGTGTGTGTGTGTGTGTGTGTGTGTGTGTGTGTGTGTGTGTGTGTGTGTGTGTGTGTGTGTGTGTGTAGGTGTGTGTGTGTGTGTGTGTGTATGTATATGCCTGCATGTATACGCTAAATGGGTGTTCTTGTATCTCTCAAAGTGGTCTGGCGGCAAGGAGCTTTTGATTCGTCTGCAGTAGCTCAGCAAATTTAGGAGCTGATCCTGTACGGGTGACACTGAATGTGTGTGTGTGTGTGTGTGTGTGTGTGTGTGGGGGGTGGGGGGTGGGGGGGTATTATGGAAAGGAAACACAGAAAGAGGAGAGAGAGAAGAGACGGCAGACACTTGAGAGGAGAGTAAAGAATACAGACAGAGGGATGTGTGGAAACTGTGGAGGGAAAGGGGAGAGTGTGGAAAGACGCAGGGAGAGAGGGAGAGTACTGTGTCATGTGACGGAACAGCACGTGCAACTCTCTCTCTCTCTTTCTCTCTTTCTCTCTCTCTCTCTCTCTCTCTCTCTCTCTCTCTGTCTCTCTCTCTCTCTCTTGCTCTTGCTCTCGGTCCTTCCACAGATACAAGAGGTCCTCTCAGCCAATCGGGACACAGTGTCGCTGTATCACACTGCCTGTCTGACCTGCCAACACGCCGGCACGCGCGTACAGGGACACACACACACCCACACACATTCGCTCGCTCTCTCTCTCTCTCTGTCGCACTCTCATCCATCTCTCTTTCTGAATGACAAAAACAGAATCCGAAACAACTATACTGGCCTAGTAGTATCTTTTACTATTTATTTTCCATCAATGATCCAATTCCAAAAAATAATCATATTCCCCCCTTTGACTGACAGTATCAAATACACATTTGGTGTGTTTATTTTATTTTGAAATCATTAAAATCATCAATGTTAGAAAGCTAGTAGTGTGCAAGAAGAAACACAACACTCTAGAATAAGTATATGTATGAAGTGATACGTTAGTTGTTTTAAACCTATATACATATTGCAGGTGGATTATCAATAGTCACTAATAGAAAAAAATTGTTTGACTGAATATTACCTACATGCTATTGCAAAAGGTATATAATTCACTGCATTATTGTAAGATGCTTTGCTATTGTAGCGTTATGGCACAATTATTCTCATGGCTGATTGAACTGCGCGTAGTGAATGTTAACATCTCATCATGAACCACTCTCACTCACTTCCTGACATTGTAATCGCCTTCTCCCTCCCTCCATTCTTGTTGTTATACATATATATATATATATATATATATATATATATATACTCTTTCAATCTGGGTAGATATATCCACCTCTCTGTTTCCATCTGTTTTGCTTCCCTGGCGCCTGTTTAGTTGTGGATGAAGAGCTCACGCATGCACACACACACGCTCACACACACGCTCACACACACACACACACACACACACACACACACACACACACACACACACTAGGATGACTGGGTTAAATACAACGCATGCTAAGCCTGTGTCAGTATGTGGCAGATGGGAGCAGAGAGAGAGAGCTGGTGGGTGAGAGGCATAGAGAGGCAGGTACTTTTTAATGGATGATCTGACACGCCTTGGTTGTGTCTACACACAAAAAAATGTGTACGTGAATTAAAACATACCTCCATGTCTGTATTGTGTGTTTTATCCATAATCTGTGTAAGTTGAAACACATCCATCTGGGTTAATCGATAAACACATACAATTGATTTACTACACAACATTACATGAGCGATTTTGACTTAAAAGTGGAGGTCAAAAGGAAAACTGTGAATGGAGTGGTGGTGAGTGTCTGTCTGTGTTTGTGTGTGTGTTTGTGGGGGGGGGGGGTGTGTGTGGGTTGACAGATGTGCAGTCTAATCAGTATGTTGACTGTAAACATTCCTCAGCTCTAGCAGAGGGAGCCACTGTAAGCCTCATCAGAGCTGATGAGTGCTGCAGCATGGCATTTACAGTTTTTTACGATTGCTAAACCACAGTGGGCACAACTGGAGCGACATGTGCAATACTCTAACAACAGTATGCAGAGCAGCAGTTCCTTTGGACCAAACTGTAGCTCGTCTTTCATTGCTTAAACACAATTTTCAAAACTCTACACACCTATCTCATGGCTTAAACACAGCCTGCACAACACTGTGGATTTCCAGCACTTTTTTCAAATGCTAACACACTGCTTCCACAACTGTAAACCACACATTCAAAACAGAATGAATGCCTAGTGCATTTCAAACACTGCAGATTGCAATTTCAACTGAAACACTAAGATGTCCTGTTTTAGACTTGTTAGTGAACACAGTATAAAGGGAAAGCTCAAAAATATATATCTTTTTGGAAATGGACCAATGAAGACAGGTTGTTGGAGGGAGAAGAGTGGCAGTGAGAGTGTGGATGTGTGGAGGAAGAACTAGAAGACATAGAGCTGTAATGTCTGATGAAATACAGTAAGGGCTACACTGATAGACCCATGTTGTGAATCATGGTCTCTCATAGAGAGAGGCAGGGTTGAGAGTGCAACCCAATCTGCAAAAAAGTTGCATCTGTAATACGAATTTTCCAGCAAACAAACAGCTTAGAGTTGCATCCTTACAGTAAATGACAACATTACAGGAATTGATGTATTAAAATTATAGAATATTTACACAGATAAATACTACATCTGGAAATGTTTTCAATAAAATATACAAAATGTGTTTCTATTGAAGCAAACTTCTGATTTTCATTTCTTTTTGTTTTCCTAAAAAAAACTGGTATGTTATAAAATAAACAATTTCATGTGAAAGAAGTTCACCTTTTCATCAAAGAAAATATTACGTAATTTGTGTGAAATAACTAAAATTATTCAAACTGTAAAGATTAAAAGTTTGTAATGTGTGTATTGGGGTTTGATGCTAGTGTTCGTAATCTGAGCATGTTCTGAGTGACAGTGTGTGTTATCTCGATGAGGCTGGTTCATAGCGTTTGCTGCACTGAACCTGTTTTGCAGGTGAAGTGAACTGTTCAGCTCCAGTGACTGTTGGTAGTGCAGACTGTAGTGAGAGTTTTGCACATTGAGCTACAGTTGTGCCTACTGTGGGTTAGCGATTGAAAATAACTGTAAGGATCAATATGACGTTATAACATAATAATGATATTCCATGGAACATTTGTAGTCAGGAATAATCATTTTATCTGAATTCTTTATTTGGGAAGAAGGTCTCTTAAAATAATATGTATTTTGCAAAACAGACTTGGCCAAAAATGTGTTAAAAATCAATTTTCTGAACAGTTTTACAAAAACTGCAAAAAAGCAAACAGCCAAAAAGTCATTATCCCTGCCTTTATCCTATAATAGAGATACAGAAATACATTGTGTGTCACTATGGTGTACCAACCACTAGCTGTACAAACCTGGGCATCGTTTAATGACGGATATTTTTCATCTAATGATGTCCAAGGAGGAGGCATGAATGCATAGTCAGATTTTATAGATTGAGAACACTTACTAAAGGAAATATTAGCGGTCAGAGGTGCTTTTGCTGGTCTTATTATTGCTTTAAAAGAGAAGTAAGTGATATGGTCCTTTTAGCTAACTTCCTGTCCTTGACTGCAGTTAGCAAAAAAAACGAGCGTGATACTCAAATTTTATCTGGCAATTACTGAAAAGCTAAGCAAAGCTGAATGACTGAGACCTGTGTTACAAGCTGTGCATACTTTTGAAATGATTGCTGTTATGAATATAGAGTGATTTAACACGTATCTCAACAAAACAATATCACTTACTTCTCCTTTAAAGAAATACAATTGCCAGAGGGGAGCTGAAATGTGTCTTAGTCAACCGCCAAGATGCCATGTTATGCAGTGCAGACATCCCTTTTGATTTACAGCCGCGGGCTCAGTGTTAATCCATCAGCATAAAACAGGGCCTTCTGGTCTCCAAGTAGAGGCATGGGTCAGAATCTCCCCGCTGACACATTTATCTATTTGCTTATTTATTTATTCCTCCATGATTCACAAATTCATAAATCTTGTATGTTTCTCCTGAAGTCAACTGATGCACACAGAGAAAGCAAATATACAGGGGAACATATGGACAAGTAGCAAGATGATCAATAATTCTACCTGGAGTTGGATATCTGCATCGTCCATAAATAAACAATGTGCACCAAGGTTACTGTGGGAAATCACCATATACTTTGCATTGTTTAAAAGCTTAAAAAAAACAAAAAAAAAAACAGGAGTTGTATTTGTGTCAATGGTTTGCAGTTGCCAATGGTTTGAGTATGAGCTCAAAAGTTCAAGGACAATGCACTTAAAAGCAGAAAATAATAAGGTAATAGGAATGGCAGGGTGATCAGATGGGCCAAGTTGCCATACTTAAAGGACCCTAAACTAAATAAACTTTAAAATCAGAGCATGAACACATTTCCCTCAGATTGGTTAATTTCAAAAAGACACATTTAGCCTCAAGGTACATGAGTGTGGCCTCGGTTTCCGAAGATTTGGACAAGCAATGATGTTTCCAAAAAACATTATTAAATCTAAGATTTAAAAGACGGAAATCATTTTTGATCTGCAAATAGATCCTAACATAACATCTCCAGCTGTATTGTACACATCTGTTATTTACGTACATTGTTTTTTATCAACCTTGACGCACCTTGCACATCTGTGACTCAGCCACATGACTGTATTTGTATGTTCACCTTTTCTCACACGTTACACCATTTACTTTTTACGTTGCAGTGTGCGTTGGTGTGTGCATGTAGTGAGTGTGTGTGTGTGTGTGTGTGTGTGTGTGTGTGTGTGTGTGTGTGCGTGCGTGTGCGTGTGTCTGTAGGACAGGGGGAATGTGAATGTATGGTGAGTAATCTTTCATTAGTTTTCCTGCGTACAGAGATAGAGATAGAGAGGGAGGTTGTGAATGATTTAAAAGTTATTGTAGGTTAGAATACACATTCATATTATTGAAAACATTTTCTAATGAAAGCCATTTCAATAAAATAAAAAAAAAAATCTTATCTTGCATTAATTTCTATTCCTGTTGCATAACATTTAGTAGTTAGTATGCAGGCTGATCTGGCTGACAGACATGCACAAACTCCTCTGCACTGGGAAGCTGTGGAGTTTTTGAAGATGGGGGAAATTACCCTCATGTGCCCTAGTTTTTCCAGAAAACATTTGTGATTCCTTTCAATGGATATCCAGCTAGGTTATGAGAATCATGTCGTTTTTATGCTGTTTTTTCACCGCAGTATACCTTGCATGGGAGTTGTTTCGCACACAGGTTTTTCTGGCTATATTATTGCTTATGTTCAGCATCTTAGGGATCCGGTGCTGACTTAATGAAAGAGGTGAAACAAAAAGGTGATTAGAAAGAACCGTTTGCTGCTAGGAATGGTATAAATGCCGATACCGCCAGGGAAATTGAAAAGCTCTCGTCTCTCCTCCTTTATCAGTAATTAGATTGTCCTTTGTGAGACAGCAAATCAATTGGAAAAACACTCGAAAAGTTGCAAGATTGCACCTCAGTTTGTCAACTGTGTGTGGGTTTGTTTGACAACGGTTGGTTGATCGTTATGATGATAGTGGAGAAGGTGTATTGGTTGGGGATGCAAGGGAAGAAAGCTAGGGAAGAGAAACAGTGGCGGCTCCTGAAAATAATCTCGGGGGGGCAATTGTTGCCATGATAGGTAAAATGACCCAAATTGAACCTAAATCAGATAGCTAATATGACAATGTCATATTGCATTCAACAGTTTGTTTTTCCTGTTCATCTGACATAACCACTCTGGCAACATTAGACAAGCATTGCATTGTATAGTATTTTTGGACATTAAATTAGTTAATTTCTTAATAAAATTATTTTAGCTCTAAAATGATTTAATTATCCGGCTGTGGCCATCACAGATACCTTGTCATCTACCAGTGTGCTCCTCAGATAGGCTTCATTTAAAAGTTAAGAGACCTGCTCTACCATTAATCACACTAATCTGATTGACTTGACAGTTGTGTTCTGATTAAACAAAAATGGATGCTGGCATAGCATATGTGCAATCATCACATTGGTTTGCGTTACTACTGTCTACCTTTCTTTATATGTCCATGCTGTCTACAACACCGTTACTTGGTAGGCGGGTTTTACATTGAAGTCTATTAGAGCGCTCTGGGCGATTTTCAACCAGCCCGAAATCGCCCCAGTGTGACGGTACAGAGCACAGACGCTGATTGTACAATGATATTCAGACTTAGATGCAGGTAAAAACTGTATTGAAATAATAAATTATGATTATAAATAAAAAATAAAAAAATTTTCATCATTATCATTATTATATTTTTGTTTTTTGCTGGTATGGCTCAAGGAGGGCGTTGCCCTATCGCCCTCTATGGGCGAGCCGCCGCTGAAGATAAATAAAAAAGGGTAAAATGAGGAATAAGGAATAAGAAAAGGAGGTTCAGTCGGTAAGAGAGAGAAAGTAGAGGAGAAGATGAAGGCTTGGAGTAGGTGGACAAGGGGGGGAGGATAAGCAGGAGAGATGAAGCCAGGTGAATATGAGGGAGAAGATCTTGGATAATAAAGGAGGAAGAAGAAGGAATGGAATTAAGAAGGGGGATGAAACATTTTGAACAGATGTTGATGGAGGTGAAGAAGCAAAACTAGGCTTTGTTTCCAGCCTGCCTTTATGCACATTTTTAAGGTATCGTAGCAGATTTTTTTTTTCTTGAGGTGGTTTTGTGACTATAATAACAAAAGAGTAAACCTTTAAAATTGAGAAAAGAGAGCCTAACTTCATATGTTTTTGTAGTTCATTCCATTTGAATGCAGCAAACAATTTGAACCTAGCTTTTCCAACGTATGTGTGAACAGAGCTACATAGGTAGCTAATGTTGAGATGTCTTTGCAGTAGAGCCTTATAACGTTACAATATACAATGCTGCTCCTGTCTGTTTGTTAAGGAGACCCATCCTAACTGTTCTTATAAAACAGAACGCAGTGCGTGATACACTGAGTTGAGAGGTTTCAAGGTGGAAGGAGAAGCGCGCATTTATAAAATGTCACCATAATCAAGTGTAGACAAAATAATTGATTGCGCTATGGTTTTTTCGGCTAGCAGCAGAAAATCACTTTTTGTTTCGATACAACATTCAATTTTGAGCCTTATTTTGACAGGCATGTTCCACATGGGTCCTAAAATGAAAGAGGAAGTGTAGTAAGAGAAGTACAAAGATAAAAGGTGGAAGAGGAGGAGATGAAGGGAGGAGATGAGCCAAAGGATAGGATGACAGGAGGGGCATAGCTGTGAATATCTCTGTCTTCTCCTCATCAGTCTTTCACTTGGCCACTACCTCCAAAACACATACACACACACACACACACACACACACACACACACACACACACACACACACACACACACACACACACACACACACACACACGAACAAACGTTTGCTCTGTACTTGTGGGATCACTTGACATGATACATGTTATTGTTCAGTTACTAACTGTATATTAAGCATTACAATGACATGCATAAACCCAATCAAATACACTAAGGCCCTGTTCTCACGGTGAAAACGTGACAGTTTTCCCGTTTTTTTTTTTTTTTTAAACCCCGTTCAGACACAATTTATCTGACATCTTCACCCGTACACATGTTTTCAGAGGAAACGGGACTAAATCGATGTAGTAAGCATGCCAGGCCAGAAGTTAGCGGTACAAGGTAGTAGTAAATAGCATTTCCGGTGCATCCGGTGTCGGCTGTAAGAATTGAATAAAAAGACGTGCCTGCGCAAGAACGATTGTTTTTCTCAGCTCTGTTCACAGCATTGGTGCAGCAATTCCATATTTTGTTGTAGGAGCGATTGTAGGAGCGATTGTCGTTGTAGGCACGATAACAAACTCATCAGCAACAGCACAGCGAATACAGCTCGGTGATCCGCCATTGTTGTTGTTGTTTTCCAACTGGCACACATGGACCTACAAAGACGGCGCATGCCCATTTATCTCCAAACGCAATGCGCATGTGTGAGGGTGGAGCCGTGGCGTCAGCGTTACCAGGGGACATGGTTTCGGTGTTTACAAGAAACCAAAACCGTTGTGTTTTCCAAAAAATCCTCCCTGGGAGGTGATCTCAAAAACTTGCAGTTTCATGCCTGCGTTTGCTGTTTTCATGTACATGATATAGTGCAACCGCGGGAATTTTTCCGCGTTTGCACCGTGTTGCCGTGAGAACAGGACCTAAAACTGAACGTGTTCCATCCTTAATCAGCCTTAACATTCAAATAGACCACTGAAAGAAGGCACACTATTCTAATCCATTTCCAGATATCTCTTCACTACCAAGCACTTAAAGTAAGCTCAAACCAAGCCCCAACCTCAGCGATTTTTACCAGAATCCAATAAGGAAGTGACCAAAATTGTAGTACCTTCCGGTGGCCACTGGGGGTGGTACCAAGACTGAGCAATTTTTCTTTGACTCACTTGTTAGACAGGCCGTTTTCAAAGTCTTATTAAACCTATTTACAGCCTGGTCCACAAAGCCATTCTAGTCTGTATGTTTAGGTCATATCTCCATGACAACACTGAGGGGGTGAATTTTTTCTAGCAGGCTAGTTTTTATTCTTTTGGAGGTTAAAATGTAATGGCGCGATCTCTTGAGTGACAGCTCTCAGCCCGTTGTCCCTCACTTTGCCTCGGAGGTATACGTCAGCTAGATGGGCGCATCTCCCTCCCCCCGACGTGAGGCGGAGTAAAAATCTCACAAGATGGCAACGCGCGAAACCAGAATTATTGGATGCCGTGTGAATAACTGAGGTCAGCACAGATGATACATCCATATTATATACTATCTATGGCTATGAACACATTCAAAGCTAAATAGCTTTTCATTAAGAGTGTTTGTTCAACTTTGACCCACAAATTAGCACACAGAGAACAACAACAAAACACTGTTCAAACAGCACAAAATCAACAACAACACAATAAACAAGCGAGAGTTTCACTGTAACCAAGCTTAGCTGTCCAAAACTCTCTGCAAAACAGTGTGTGTGTATTGAGTGCCTAGCTTTTGACAGAGCATGGGGTGGAACGTGCTACCCGCTGATCAATGAACACATGACCCCCTCTATGAAATAGGCCACGGCACTGATTGGTAACTACAAACAAGACATGCATGGCTTCCTACAATACACATCGATAGAGGATGTTGTCTGTCTGTGTTGCTCTGTGCAACACTTTGCAATGTCTCTTGACAGTATTATTAGCGGCTAATATACGAGGCTGATCTTAGGCCTTTTGTTACAGTTTGACCGATCACATTTTCATCGTAGAATTTATCGCGGCCACACTGTGTATGTGTTGTAAGGTCCCTCAACTTAAAATACTAATGACAACATGGGATTACACCTATTATATTATGTCGGATATCTTGTTATCTAAATGTCTGTATCAGTGGTATCAGTGGTTCACCTGCATTCTTGTGTATTAAAATATGAGAAATTCTGCAAAATGTTCTTTTCCTTTCTTTCTTTTTCTCTGATGTTTTCAAATAAAGGGTTTACGAGATACATCTGATTCATACAAACAGCAGAGTGAGCTTCCTCTGTGGTGGAGGTATTAACGGATCAGTGGCACTGCATACAGTTTTCCTGAAAAAAAATTCAATGGCGTCATTATCACTGCAACACCCTCTGGGACTAGAGAGAGGCCTGTGGGATCAGGGACAGAATGAAAACATGAATGGAGCATTTAATGAGTGGAGGTAGAGAAATGTAAAGGCAGAGACAGACAGTGAGAGAGCAAAAGTTGCAAATCCTCAGCAAATGAATGGTGCCCTGTGTTTGATTACACACTTGTTTTAGTCATGTCCCCTTTAAAATGCTCTGTGAATTTCCAGCAAATTCCTTTTCAGTTAAAAAAATTAAAAGTGTGAATCAGTGCTGGTTTATCAAGAGAAATATATTTACATAACTCATATGTAACATGTCAATTGGCCTGCAGGGTTGAAGGACTGCTGGAGTGCACTGGAATGGCGCTCTGGGACTTTTTTTCTTCAATTTAGGAAAATAGAATATTCTCAGTTTTCATATTCCGGTTAAATTCCTTATAGTGCTACACTTTTGTGAGAACTTCAAGATCTGATCATCATTAAAGTGTATGTCACTCTAGTGAGATGATAGCTATCACATACCCTCTTAATAGATTTGTTTTGACGCTGACTCTGGGCTACATTCAGAGCCCAGAGCCTTGTCCATAACCAAAATGCACCCGTTTGATTGGCTGATTTGGCTATTTTGGTAAATGGTTTTAAAACCCAAGCTCGTCCTCTCCCATAAAGCTTATGTGTTGGCCCGACATGGCCCTGTACTGTACGTCATATAGAAGTATTTGTGTGGGACTTTGTGTGGAGCTACAGGCAGCATGGATGTGAAAAACTGTATATATGTTTACTGTCAAGTCAGCACATGTACAGTAGGTACAACCCCAGGCTTTGTGTGCATGTGGGGGGGGGGGGGGGGGGTGCATTTATTATTTCTTTCATGTGTGAATGTATAGAGCCTTGGGTTAAGTGAGCTCATTCTAGACCCGGGATTCAACTCTTGTTAACCAATCAGAGAAGAGAAGACCACTACAGGCACAGAGCACGCTCACTGGCGTTTATGAGCAGCTCCTATTATATTTTTATACAAAGGACACAAATGATTTTACATACAAATGCATACATACATAGAATAAAAATTGGGACCCATCCCCATCCATAAAATTGGTTATTAAGGAAATTTCAAGTCATTTTAACAGAAAGGTATGTAGTTCTTTTATTTTGGAATTTTTTATTGTTTTATTTTTGTAGCTAAAATGAGGGGGAACTGCATGTGTGAAGAGCTCAAGGCTGGTTTCAGTCGACGTGAGTGAATTATTGAGTGCAGGGTTGTAAACAGAGAGACAGAGGAGTGGCTTGTGGGGCGTGACTGAAGGTCAGACCAGCGTTTCTCGTTTCACTACTGCCTTCGGGAGCTGCAAAAGATGTAATTTATGACTTTAGTTGAAAATATTTTGTGTTGTCTTTTCTAGAAGTCGATTTGAAAACGTATTTGGTACTCGGCCAGCTTTCAGCTGCTGAAGGGGGTTTCCTCTTCTGTGATGCATCATTCTTTTAATTAAAACAAGAGGTTGCTCATTCCAAGTCGAATGTGAACCTGTGAAGCCCAAGATTTGCATTACTTAACACAACTTAATGTCTTTAAATGAAAATAATAAAAGGTTTAGAACTGGTGGCTAAAATTGTGACTTTTTATATTGAAATGGTGATTTGCATCTGATACCTGTGTTTCTATCAAAATGTGGATATATTAGTAAAAACATATTATTATCCAAATAAAATACTTAAAACACTAAATTTGTTTAACCTTCCTCTCGTGTTAGGGTCGCCAGCGACCCGTTTTGGATTTCAAATGCATATAAGAACCACTTGCATTTTGTTTATTACATCAAGATTCATTGACTTTGTCAGGAACCTCTATTTCAGGGGTGTCCAAACTTTTTTCACTGAGGGCCACATACAGAAAAATCTACGAAGGGCCGGGCCACTTTGCAAAAATAACACATTTATCAGGACATGTAGCTGCTCAGTTACATAGTGTCTTCGTAAATTGTAATCCTTCTTCTCGGCAACACTTTACTTGCACATTAAACAGATACATTCCCCCTTTTGTTAAATGCCATTGATACACCCAGTGTTTTCTGCTTTTGCGTGCAATGTCCAGCTAGGTGAAAATAGTAGCATACCGAGATCGCGACCCTCCTAGGAGCGTCCGGGGGTATGCCCCCCCGGGAGATTTTTTTAAGTTTTTAAAGTGAAATGCATGAATCTGGTGCACTTTGAGAGGGAAATTAAGAGGCTAAATCTAAAGAATTTTCTATGAAAAAAAAATGGAGACACTGTGTCAGATGAATCAGAAGCTATTGGAGAAGGACACATGGATTTTCCATAATAATATTAATTTAAAATAAAATACTATGCAGGGTCCTCTGGGATGGGCTTGGTGCTCTTTTTCTTTTATGGGACATATTTCTCTGTAATATAATGATTGCATTTAAATTATTTTATTTTTCAAAGGGCCAAATTATATTATATTTCTAAAATCGGCCGCGGGCCAATAAAAAGTTGGCCCGCGGGCCGCAGTTGGCTGTAGTTTGGACACCCCTGCTCTATTTCAACAAAATTAAAAAAATTAAAAATGTTTCACTTAATTATAAAATGCTCTGGTGGAAATTATAACACTGGTGGTGTTAGGGTCAATTTCGACCCGGTTTTAGAATAAGATTTAAAAAACGATAACTTAAATCATAAGTGCACTGTCAGCTCCTCTCCCAATCATGTGAGCTCTGGGGAGGTTCTCATTTTGACTTGTTTTGCCCTTATACTTGCATAAAAGCGAAACAAACAGACGGGCATATCCAGACATGTGAGGTCAATTCAGTATAGAGTTGGTGACTTGCAGAGTGCACATCATCTATTTGCAGTATTCAAAAATTAGGAGATATACAGTGAGCCAAGTTCTGGATCATGTTTTTGGTGAAAATGGCCACCTGATTCTATAAATAAGAGGTGTCAGGTCTGCCGAAGCACTAAGGACAGAAAGATAAACGTATTGTGCTTTACCTGCAAGAAATATTTCTGCAAAGAACACTAAAAGTGTTGCTTTTTGCCACATATCTGTTCACACAACCAAACATATGCACACTGAGACTTTTACTCTGTTTTTTTTAATAGTTTTGGAACTAGTAATTGATTTCGATTGGTTTGATTTGTTGATTGGTTGTTGTTTATTTGACCTTACAAATCTATATTTTGTGTTGTGACTTGTTCTGGTTTTCATTGTGTGTTTGTATAATGCTGAAATAAAAGTTTTTTTTGCTGTTTTCTGAAAAAAATATTTATGGGTCGTAATTGACCAGTAACACCATAGATGTTAAAAAGGTCAATAATATTAATATGAAAAAATAAATAAAACTAATTTAGTTAAGAAATGTGTTCTCATACCCCTCAGTAATAATCATGTAACACAACAACCAAATGTTTATTTATATGATTCTGAGGTTCATTTTACCATTTTTGTTATTGAAATTGAGGCGCATACTGACAAAAAAAAGGCCCAGTCTCCTACACCAAAAATATTAAAAACAATGTTTTCATGGATAAGGAAGCCTAGGTGACCAAGAGATGAGAAACAAACCGGATGATAGATAATTGTATTTAGTGTTTTGTTACAGCTGATTTCAGACACGGGTCGAAACCGACCCGCTAACACCATGGATGGTAGCAGAAAGTTAACACAGGAGGAAGGTTAAACCCTAAACCTGAAAAAAATAAGAATTAATGAAAATTATTCAAATATACCCGCCATTTATATATTTAAATAACATGCCATTTAATTTATTTTGATAATTCAGGTAAACCATGACCTTTACAGTTACTACAGAGTTAAACCCACTTGGAGCAACGTGCTGCGATAGCACTATGAATATGAGCAATGCAATTGATTCATAATTGATTTATCGGCCACTATTCCCTCTATGCATGGCCTGGCTATCATGTTCTACATCTGCTTAGCACCACATCATTGCATTCAATTACCATTGAAATTGCAATTCGCTTTGCTGTATGCATCACTCTGGACGGCTTGTCCACCAACTGTATTTACAACTGCACTTGAAGGCATCAGGCAGCACACTCAAGCTCAGCAAATATTTACAAATGATGATGTTAGTTACAAAACTACAGCAATTTTAGAGCTCTTTTGTGGTATTTCCCACTTAAATGTGCAGCCTCGGCCTTGGATGAAATCATTTATTATATAGAAATGTTCAGACCATTTTGTCTTTAGAAATATATTTTCAAAATAGAAACACTGGTATACTCATAGTACTGATCAAACAGAAGACTGTTCTGAGCTTTTTTTTTCTTGAACGACTTATTCAGCCCATTGAACCCATCCGGGAGGCTCCACAGGACAATGCCAATAATGACCATTACTGATAAATATGTTGACAAGATGCTGGCACAGTTGCGATTTTGGTATGTGTGTGTGGCCTTCGTTTTTACATCGGAATGTCATCAGCTGATGGTAGGTGCACAGATAGGTAGGTGGTAAGGTTCCCATGTTCATTTTGACAGCTTATTCCTCTCTCAGACACACACCCACACACCCACACCACACACACACACACACACACACACACACACACACACACACACACACACACACACACACACACACACACACACACACACACACACACACACACACACACACACACACACACACACACACACATAAATAGCCTCCGGGTGGCTGTGGATCAGGAGAGGAGGACTGTTAGTGCAGCGGTGCTATGTGAACACCTAATCAGCCCCGGATGGGTCGAGGGCGAGGGTGTCCCATTGTTAAATGACCAGAAGAAACTCCTATTGCCCCCGGGTTCCATCACTGATGCTATATCCAGCTGCATCACAACATGAACAAAACAAAAACAATCCTCCAATGCAGGTTTGAGGCTCAGATTGGGCTATTTGATGTTAGGCTAATCTGGTAACCCTGAAGGCATCCCTCAGCAGAGTCCAGCCAAGGATACAAAGGGCAAAAAGGTTTCAGAATATCCGTCAAACAACAGCAACCCGAGCAGATGATCAACCTGAGAATGAAGGAGAAACAAATTAGTGAAAGGAGCTGTTCAACCTGTTGGCAATCAACAGAGTCTAATGAAAGGCAGCTGCTTCGCCATGGCTCAACACATACTGCAGCACATTTTGTTTTTGGTTTGTTTTCGTTACAGGTGTCTCTTCGTGACACATCATCTATCAGCCTTGGCAACTTCATCTCTCCTTCCCCCGTTTTAAATCAAGCATGTGTGAGTGCGAACACAGGCCTGCAGTTGATAGATAGCAGAGAGAAATTCCAGAACATCAGACGCTGGCCTATTAATACTGGCAACAGTCTTTGATAGGTAAGTAGGTGAGGACACACTCGTTGAAATCTATTTATACATCCATATCTTTTTAAACCCATCTTTGGCTGTGGTGTAACGCGGAAATGGAAATGGAGAGGCTTGCTCTGACTTCCAGATCATCATAAATTAAATCATAAATCGTCTCAGAAACTAATTTGACCACAGCCTGCAGAGTCCTGCAGGCTGTGGCCTATGGTAGTGTTACATGCAGGCTCTTCACACTTCACGGAGCTCAGATACATATGGGTCTGCAAGTAAATGTTAAACAGATATATCCCTGTGAATACAACAGTAAGTACTGTATGTAGCCCAATCTTTTGAGGTGGTATTTTTTTCCTGAGAAAGAAGGAGAAATCTTTGTATTTAACTTGGATTACCATGGGTCCTCTCCAGTCTCCAAACAATCTTTGGAAATTCCCTGTACATTTCTTCAGAAACCATGGAAAAGAGTTTTCCAGTGTGTTGATATCACATTTAAATGTTGACTAGGTTAAGCTTAGGCTGTGGTCCCACTGCGCTGCTGTTCAGTCTCAATGGTAGGACACGCTAGCGGCGCTTCGTCCCAAACAACCAATCAAAATTGAGGAGGAGGCGGGACTAGAAGATGTCTATGAGCGTCAATTGGTCTTTTAGCTCATCACAGTTATAGGTACTAACTTACACCCATGACATCAACAACAATAAAGTGCTCCGTGGGCTGCGTGTTGCAAGCACCAGACATGATATCAGAAGTGCACAAGCATTGAAAATAAGTATTAGGTAATAATTATGTCATATCATTATATTTCTTTTTCAATTTGAGAACAACATTATCCTGGCCTTTCTTACATATTCCTGTTGCAATGAGCAAATAATAAGGTAGCTATGAGTTACAAAAACTACCATCTGTTTTGAGTTTCGATAAAGGTGAAACACACAAAAAAATGCGTTGATATAAACCATAAGTGATAAGTTTCTATGCAAAGCATTGCCGTTTTCTTGTCAAGACATATCTAAAATTGCTGTGCAAATTGCACATGCACCAATATGTGTGTGGAAAGACACACATTGCACACTGAGGTCAAGGTCAGTCTGCTGGCAGAGTGACTGCCTATGTGATTGAGTAAGCCGAAGCATGATCGAGTGAAGAAGCGCCATCAAGGGAATAGGAAAATGGCCGAACAAGCACAAGCATCAGTGAACACACCACACCGGAAGATTTAAAAACTATATCACGCAGCTTCCCTCTATACACTATTTCTCCTGCAGCCTTTCACCAGATTGGCCAACCAAGTAATGCAATTCCCCGGTTACATGTCAATGATCCCTGCTGCCTTGAATTAAACACTGCCATATATCAGAGCACTCTTGATTCAGTAATGTCCTCTGCAAGATGCCTTTAAGGATGAAAAATGTAAAGTGATTCATTTTCGGGACCCCAACGCTAAATAAAACACAGGGAGAGGCAGAGGTAAGTGGTGAGCCTAGGAGATAAGTTAGTTTTTGCATCAACACTGTTTAGAAAAGGTCGACAACAACACCTTATCAGAAGAGGAAACTGCTCTTTGCTTGAACTCTGAACGCTGAGGATTAAGCATGGCCCTTATGTATTGTGTAGTGTATGTACATCTGTGTTATACGTTTTGTAAGTTGGAACCTGTACCAAGCTGTACTGACAACAAATTCCACCAGCCTGGCTGTGTGGCCATTAAAATAATCAATCAATCCATATTAACCTTCTGATCTGATTATCTCTTTAAAGATGTACAGGTTGTTTGAAATAATACTTTTTACTGGCCTTTTGTCCACAATAACCATTCCACTTAAATGTACGAAACTCAACAAATATCATAAATCAACTTGCAGGTGAGACTATTTTCATTTCGAAAGGATTTTGGGGGAATTGCAGTACAACTTCCTGGATTCTGTTCACATTGCAGACTAACTCACTCACAAGTGTTATATCTTATTGTCAATCTTAAGAACATTTACAGAACAGAATGGCATACGACATTGTGGAAATAAATGTACACATCAAAAATTCTGGTCACCAATGTGTTTATATTCAAGTATTTCATCCTTACGAGATACATTCTTTTTTATAATTTTCTTCTTCACCCCCAGTTTAAAGGTGCGAACGACTGGAATGCTCCTTTAAATCATCAACAGAGGTCTTTCATGATTAAAGCATAGAATTACCTTTTTGAGCAAACAACTGGGATTATGATTGGAAGGCCCCAGTCTTAAAACCACCTGACACATAGCAGCCCTGCTGAGTAACGGTCTGACCTTAGATCTCATCCCTCTTTTTGGAAGGGGGACTAAACATTATTGAAATGTCAACTTGGATGCTGCTAAAACATACACCGTCTCAGTTTACACATTAACTGGGCGGGATTGTTTTTTAGTGTTTGAGGTGGTGTGCTTCAGCTCAGTTCAGTGTGATATACTGAGCCACCAATGCTGTCTGGCTTCCTGCAGCTTAGAGCCTGTTTGTCATCCTGAGAGGATTTTTCTTTTGGATTAAGACATTTGTATCGTGACGCGAGCCCCTGCTGCATTTGTGTTTTTCACTTTCATAATATATAATATTTTGTGCACTGAGATAACTAAATATGAAAAAAAATTCCCCCAAAGGAATTTGTGTTGTTTAAAAGACAATTTAGTTTAGAGGGTAAATCATAAAAGCAAGCACTTCTACTTTGTCGTCTTGCTCTGTTGTACAACGTTTGCTCTCCTCACTGATCTAAAATCCTCCTCAGAAATATCTTTACTCCCTTCATCAATAAACTGGTCCGACCTCTGACCTTTGGTCTACACAGGATGGAAGTTCCCTGTGACACTGATGAGGCTGACACTCTTCCTGGATAAGAGAGGGCATGCTGTCCGAAAGCCTAAAATGAAAATATAAATTGTAGTAACATAAGAAGGAGACATTACTGGAACGCAACCGTTTGTTGGCCTTCCAGTTATGTTGGCTTCTCCTTCTGAGGGCAGACGCCGACCAAGGGACATGCCTACAAGGCAGGTTGCAAAATCATGGAGGCGCGTTGCTATTTCTTTATGCTGGTGTTTACGACTAGTTTAGTCCCAAACATACTTTTAAACTGTGTTGAAATCTCATTTAAACCTGGATTATCCACTGGGCAAGCAAGCTATAGGCCTTCTGATATATTATGTATGAAGTACAGATCTTCTGCAAAATTGCCCAGTCATTATAACGCCTGTTACCCATTCAGATCTACTTTAAAATACCTTTTGTATTTCATTTTAATATCATAATTACCAAGTGTTTATTGCTAGATAAATGTGCGTTTTAGCAGAGTAGTTAGTGTTAGTCTCTGGGGCTCTGAACATGATATAATAAGGTGGCACTGACTTACACTGTACTTGATGGGCATGTACAGTAAATGAGTATTCCAGCTATTTGATGTTGCACTCCCATCAAGGTGCTGGACTTGTGAGTGTGATAAAAACTGCACTTGGTTACATAATATGTGTTGGGATTGACAAAAATAGTTGCGTCACTGCATTGCATGCTGGTCTATTTCCTGCACCTGCAGTTGTAATACATCTATACATCTCTAAAATGGCATTCTCCCTGGATGATCATTTAACCCAAAATAAGTCCTCTTTCATTCTGAGGAGGACTTTGCCGAAACCAACAGTTTACTCTTGATGTTATTTACTAAAAACACTTTATGTAGGTCAAACATCAAACTTGTCTTTTCACTTGCTCATGCCACGACCAAACACGAGACCATTAAATGGAGCCAGAAATACAAAGAACTGAGGACAAAGTAGGTGTTGTTTAAATCTAACACATGTCTTTGAAAGGAGATCTACAGGGAATGTTTTGAATGGAAGCGGCTAATACCTGAAATGAGTGTAGTCTAAGTAAGTGAAAGGGGAAGAGAGGTGGTGGTGGTGTTGTGTGTGTGTGTGTGTGTGTGGGTGGGTGGGTGGGTGGGTGTGGGGGGGGTCACCACTTCTGTTTGTGATCGTATCATCAAATGACACACAAAGATACAGATATACAAACACTTCCTCTCTTTTAATACAGCAATATTACATACTCTCATTCTCAGTATATCTCTCATGCCTTAAACCTCTATTCCTGTGACCTAAACTAACCTTTACCATCACAACTTAGTTCCAAACCCAAACCTCTACCTCAACAGGCATTTTAATTTTTTCTTTCTTTTTTTTCCTTAACACTTTTGTATCATTCTCATAGTTTTTACTCCATGTCGGTCAACTTAAAGAGTTATGGGAACAAAATTATGTCTGACAGGTCAAAAAACACAAGACGTACATTTCTGTAGCAATTTTTCATTGCACATGAAAACCACTCAGCTACATTGAGTACGGTAGGATACATTGAACAATACAGCAGTTTGAAGATTGTTGAATGTTTCCAAGAGACTGTTATGTGAATATGTTTACCATTTGTCTTGACTTTCTCCTCCAAACAAATTTGGCCAGCTTGGGGGGGTTTGTTTAAAACCTGTCTGATCAGCTAGTGTCCCTGTTTCCTGAGACAATGTTATTGCTTCGGTTAGGGATGATGGAACAGTAATGTCAAAACTCCATGCATAGGACCCAAGTCGAAATAATTGGTCCTCACAAAGATAGAGGTACAAGAGAACACGCGCACACTTTGTATTAAGGTCATTGTTGACAGCCAGCCTTTTGACAGACATACAGAGCTCTGTTATGGCCATCACCTGCTTCAGACTGTTAACCTTTCCCTGACAACACACACACACACACACACACACACACACACACACACACACACACACACACACACACACACACACACACACACACACACACACACACACACACTCACACACACACAAACACACACACACACACACACACAAGGAGAAAACCCCTCCGCTGCAATGCAGTGATACTATTACAATCACTGCTGTAAGTGTGTGCGTCTATATACGGCACTTTTAGGAATAGCTGCAATTGTGCAACAGCAAAGGGTGCAACATTTTTTGACAACATTAAAAGTTTAGTTAATGTTATCATTTATTTGCATGCTATAATAATAATGGATAATATTGCCTGGGATTCATTTAAAGAATATTGTATTAATGTGTCATAACATAACATTGCAAACTAATGTGTACTCACATTGAACCCATTTTTTGAAGTGATTGTGGTGTTATACTGATCCATAACATGGGATGATGTTGACACAAAGCTGCATGCTTGCTGACTCACATTCCCTCCCCAATGCATTGGTATCCATGCACACTGCATGACTCACGGACATGGAACTGTTAGTGGTTTATTTTTTACTGCCAAAACCTTTTTCGCAAATAAGATTTAGTAAGGATGGCCTTGTTGCGATTGGACATCAATACTTAACTCTTAATATCAGCATTGAGTTCATGTATTTAACAATCTCTTACTGTAACACCCCTGCACTAATGCCATGGTGTCTCACGGAACCTTTGAAATGATGCTCATGTGTCGGGGGGACTCTTTTAGCCTCAGCACCCTGGAGAGCAGACAACACAGGTAACATGCAAACATTTCAATATATATAATTGCACTAAAGCTAGCATTAGAATGAAATCTTACATGTATTAATCTCTATACATGGCAACTGTTGCATTGCATTGTGAATGTACTGTATAGCTAAACAAATATATAGCCAGACTAAATAAAATGTTTGTTTTGCAGGACTGGCCTATAATCTACTCCAACTGAAAAGCAGCTACTATAAACAAACAATAAAACATTCAAACCTTTTGGTGTGTCCATCATTGCTTACCCTGTACTGTTTACCACTTATGCTTAAACACATTAGTAACAGAGATTACCTTCATTTTAAGATGAATTTGTCACACTCATCTCAAATAAAACCCTTTTCCTTGCACATATGGTTAGTTTGAAGCACATGGCATGTGATTTTTGATCCGATACACCCTGAGCACCCATAATTGATCAAAGGTGTTGATCAGAGAATATTTTCACAACAAACACATTGTGGAAACAACTCATTTCAAATGTGTATTTTCAGGCAATGTTTATTTCTTCATCACTGTAGTCTTAGGCCACATTGCAATAGGTACGCTACTTTTAGTGTAAACATTTCTTTTTAAATCGCATGAAATAAATGAACCCTCTTTCTATTGTGGGACCCCATGGAGATACGGCATTGACCCCTGGAGGTCCCAAGACCCCACTTTGGAGACCCACATGTCTTTTTAATGTCTTGGTTTGTATCTGTGTGTAAACAGATGCGCCCCCTGCAGGCGACCTTCCCCCACTACTGCTCCTCCTCCTAGTCCTCCTATACACTGCTCTCTGCCTCCGCGGCTCCTCATTCACTAGAAGATGGCGGACTGCGCTCCACTATTAGATGAGGAACTCTCGTCCTTTGTCTTCAATTACCTGACAGAAAACTCCGGCAGCCAGGTAAGATTCTGGCCTCGTTGGACACACGGAATCTTGGGCTTTCCAGACCGGGGCGCGTCTTTGCACGTCGCCGACCGTGGCGCACGCTATGCCCGGTTGATGCGCAGCTGTCGCCCGGCTTGTCAGCAGCATCTCCCCGGCACAGTGCGACCCGGTGTCTCGGTCTGTGTGCGTGCGTACGTATGTGTGTGTCAATGTCTACTATATCTTGACGTCTGGCTTTCACGTGTTTTGTGAGGAAATGTCAGCAGGACATTTCACGGATTTAAGCGAATAAACGTTTGTTTTGGTGTCGGAAGCGGAGAGCAGCCGGCATGTTGCTGCGTGGGGAGGATTATTTGGTATGCAGAGGGGCGCTTTGGAAACTTTTGACGCATTCTTCAGGGAAGTTTTCATTTCAGTGCCGGAGACTTGGACACGTGGTTCGCCTCTGAACGCATGGATTTAGCCTGAGGACTATTATGATAGTATGCCGTAATGATAGCCTACTAATCCATTGACTATAGGACTGCTTGACTTTACATTCTGTACAGAGATGATTGTATTTGTGTTGATGCATTGCTCGACTGGTTGGATTTGGCTACATTCATTTATTTGAACAGCTGATGTTTAATAAAGTGTCTGATCGTGGACGCACTGTAGTAGTTTACACCAGTGCTGTGTCATTTTATGTATCCTCGCCATTATAAGCCGCTTGTTACAGCACCGTGGGCTTAACCGGGGATCTATATGGATATCTGAACGCTGTTCGATGCGCTTCAAAGTCCAGCAACTCCCACCGATGATTCCGATCTTCATTTCTTCAAATTGCTCAATTAACCACACCATGTGCTATAAGGCAGTGCAATGCAGGGGAGACAGTGGGCTTCAGTCCGCTGAGAAAGTTGAGTGCGGTTGTACGTTTTCATAAGCGTTTGCGTAATCGTAAAGGCAGTGGTTACAAAACGTGTGTCTGGTTCACATGGTTGTTTGCTTTTGGCCAACCGAACACAACTGATTCCGAGGCACTGTGTCTGATGGGGCGATGATGACAGTTTGATTACACACTGTGTTGCCTTGGGGGTCGCAGGGAAGTGATATTGAACTGGATTTACAGGAATTCAGCATAAAAACACCAAACTGCCTTAGGAAATCTCTGCAATTCAGGAATTCCTTGTTTAGTGGCAATCATGCATAACGCCTAAAACTTTGAAATTAATTTTTCATCCACTGGAAACGCTCTTTACGTTTTCGGCATACGGTCAACACACCAATAAACACATAATAACAGTATCAAACAGGATGTGGACTGTAACTGCCCTCCTGTTAATCCCATAATAATCCCTTGCTCAAGTGCCCGTTGAGGACATATAGCGAGTGGTGTTTGGTCAAATTAGAAATTAAGATTTCCTTAAAATAAAAATATTTTGTGCACATACAATGGATGCCGAATTTTCAACTGGATGTTATTGATGAGAAACAGCTCGTATGCATAATATTTGTGTTTCATCGTACACTGAAGGAAACAATAATTTGCAGTTTTCCGAACTGGGTTTGGTGGTACATTTCACTCAACTGCTGGGACCGTATCAAATTTAATCTCCATCTCCCTCCTGGCCGTGGATTCACGTTTCGTAGAAACGCACGGATCATCGTCGTGCACGTAAAACTCTTAACACGATCTGTCATAACGGGTGCTCACTGCATCACAGTGACGTAAGAATGCGTCGATGTGATTGTTATTGGTTTGATTGCGCGGTCATCTTTACGTAGGGGTGTGGGGGGGTGTATGTCACATCTGATTGGCAGTTTAAGCAGGTTAATTCAGTGTGTGGTGGTGGGATCCAGGGAGACTGTGGGCTATTTATACCATGCAGCACTTTCAAGTAGGCTACTTCCACATGACGCACACACACACACACACACACACACACACACACACACACACACACACACACACACACACACACACACACACAGGCTATGTGAAGAAGCCTTACACACAGACAGATGTGAAGATGAGTAGAAAATATATTCTGCCCTCCCCCTCATGAGGACAGCAATACACCAAAGCATTCCTTATTATAACAACTAATGTTGGCAAATGTTATTGTAATAACTAAATAGTACCCTCTTACATTACCCCATATGCTACAAGGACTTAATACTTATTTATTTTATACATTGGCTTTATCCCCACAACATTCACAATAGCCTATTCCTATGATAATTGTATGATATTCCCATAATATCCCATAGTGTGTCAAATTGCAATCGATAATACTTTTTAATATGCATTTAAGGCCTTCACAAATGGTGCCCCCCTGGTTGCACAGTCATTACAGGCTCATGCTGTGCAGCGAAATATTGTTCAAAACCTGCAGAACTGTATTTGAATTCTAAAGCCAAAAGGCTTCTAATTCCATTTGGAACAGTATGGCCATTAGAACATTCTGTATTTGAATATTACCCTTGGTTTAAACATCATAGAGCTTTCAAGAGCTGGAAAAAAGATGATGGAACGTATATGGTACAGTCACAGTACTATGCAATAAGAACATTGGAACAACCATTTAGCTACTTGAAGGTGAACAAAAGAGAACACTGTAGGCATCCTAACAGCAACATGCATGCTGCTTTAATTACTGTGAAGTCTGCGTCTCTCTCTCCTCGGGCGTATAGCCTAATGCTGGATTGCTGCAAAGTCCTTTAGTGTCACTCAAGGAGAAAGATACAGTGTAAGGAACGGGGGGGGGGGGGACGACAACATCTTGTACATCGTATCACTGCCTAAGTTCTTTCTTCATGTGTAGTCCGATAAGGTTATCTATTCTTCAAACGCAGCATTAACATGTTAATATTTACTCAGGGTTATTAGGGCTAGCTGGTGGTTCTATCTTTCTCTCTCTCTCTCTCTCAGTGTGTGTCCATGCCGCTTGCCCCTGCCGGCTGGTTATTGTAATACTACTCTATCCTCGTGACTGAAGTTACAGAACAGGGCTGCTGCAGTCATGTGAGTTGTAGTGGAGGGAGGGAGGCGTTACCCCTGACGTAGACAAGTGGCAGCCAGTCTCTCCCCTCCTCCTTTCCCCCTAACATGTGACTCTCCCTGTCACACAGTCTCGACCTCTCTCGCTCACTCTTACACATACATAGCCTGCAGTTGTAATTTATCTCTATTCCACTTCCTTTCTCCTTCAAACACATGCTCAATGTGCTCCTGTATTTTAGAGGCAAATTATGATGCATTCAAATGAAGATGGCTTATTTTTATATATGTTTTTGGAAATGAGAATGGTCCCAAAAATAGTTAACTTTTCCTGTGATTATTTGGATACGAATAATTTTCACTGCCAAAGCTACATTTCTTGTTAATATAATTACCAAGTTAATGACAACTTCCTGGTTCTACACGCGGGAAGCATTACGCGCCTTGGTGGAAGTTATTCATAGTGGCAAATCCTCTGCACCCTGAAATACAAATAGGTTAGCTTGGCAGTAAAGCGTGTCATCACCAGTGTGTCTGGTTCGTGCAACTATTCACCACATAGCTTCATATAGGACTGACGATAGATACCACATATTTTATATGGAGACACAAAGGTGTATACTGTAGTTTCACGAGGCTACATGGAAGCTTACTCAGATCATAAACTCAATATGTCAAAGCTTTAGAGGACTTTGCGGGTCTACATCTTTACTGACGCTCTCAATCAGGTCGGCTCAATGGAAAGCGTTTGTGCAATAAATCCTCCGATCTGTTCCAAGCAAGCAAACAAACGGCATATGTCACTGTGTCTAAACAACTTCAACAATTTGTCTCATCGGTGAAATCAATCACCAAGCAATTTTGGAATACATTGTCAATTCAATTGTCTTTCGTCGTAAATTCTGGGACAGTCTAGTGATGGTAACACGTAGCTTATATTTTGTTTGTTTTAAAAGAAACAAATCCTCTACCTCCAGTCATATGTATGGAAGCTATTGAAAAAGGTGGCTTTAGAGCTCAGCTGGTCTCCCAGAACCTAGTTTAATTATTGACCGGGTATTGAGGGGCCGGTGTGCGTCTGTCCAGGGGATTGACTCTCCGTGAAGATCAGGCCAACTTAATGTCAGTCACCACCACCAAGTCCTGCTGTAACAGGACACAACCGGCCTCAGGGGACATGCTGGTAAAATATTAGCAATGGCTCGTTGTCAGTGTGTGTGTGCCAGTTGAGCAACCTTGCTCTCGAAGGAGAAAGTCACATGTAAGTTAAAGCCCACGTGTTGGTGTCCAGGAAAGTGGAAAAATTGCAGGATCTCCCAGTTCTTCCATTTTTGAGAAAATTACAAATTGACCTGTAAAGTTCAGAGTGCAATGCAACAACATCATGTTCATATCATGGAACTGCATGTGCTTTGAAATTGTGTGCGACGGTTGTTTTGGCAAGTTCACTTTGAAGTGCTGTTTGGGTCTGTAGGTCAAGATGTCATGTTAAATATAGTTGTACCAGTTTCCTTGGAGGGATCGTAAAAAGTTAAATGTGCATCTCGGTTATCCAGTTTCACTATTAGACTTTGAAAAATGTCCAAATGGTTGATGAGGGGTTCTGGAATATAAAGCACTAGTAACTTCTCACTATCAATCTAGACATATATGTTGCAGCTGGGCTCAAACATTAGAATTAACAATGAATTGAATGGGTGTGATCAAAATAACACAAATAATAGAGCGTTCCCAGCCTGAGAGAGGAACAAGATGTGATTTTGTGATTCGGATTTACATTAGCAACATAGCAACTCTGTTAAAACCTTTTAAAAAACACATTACTAGACGTCAACAAATGACTCGTCGCTTTCCATGTTTGCCTCCTCTGTGCTCCAAGATGCATGTTCCAATAAATAGACTAATCAAGAAAAACCCCTCAGCTCTTAAGTGTGATGCGTCTACACATACCAAAATGGAAACCTTAATAATGCTTAAACCATTAATGTGCTGCTGTGTATATAGAACCTCATACTGTCAGTCAGCACTTTATCCTGTTACCATGATGTCTCTGTGTGTGTGTGTGTGTGTGTGTGTGTGTGTGTGTGTGTGTGTGTGTGTGTGTGTGTGTGTGTGTGTGTTTGTGTGTGTGTGTGTGTGTGTGTGTGTGTGTGTGTGTGTGTGTGTGCGTGCGTGCGCATACGCTCCTACACAGCAAGCGGTAAGCTCTCATCCTTGGCTATCAGGTGACCCTCTCCCATTTTGAATCGGAAGTCACTCAGTCCCTTACTGACCACATTTGAGTTTTGGTTAGCTGCTACATCAACCAACCACCCTTTATAATGTATTAGCCTGCAAGCATGTAGGCACGTCACTTTCTTGATCTAATGTGTTGGTGTAGGTAGATAAACCCAAGCTTAATTGGATAGTGACAGAGAAGAGTGAGGGATCATCCAGAGGCAGCCAGATAGGCAGGCAGGCAGACAGACAAACAGAGAGGTGTATAAATACCAAGGCTTTGAGGTGTGATGGATACAGGTGTTATTGGCAGTGACTGGGATTTGTGACCATGACAGGTGGTGTTTTTTTCTCATCTATTAACTTCTCTGTCCACCCATTTCTGCCTTCTTGTTGTTGTTGTGACCGCCCTTTTTTCACCGTAGATTTTTGTCGATCAATTCCCTGTTTCTCCCCCAGTTCTTCTGTGCCATTAATTTTCTGTAGGCCCTGTCGTGATGTGCAGTGCTGCAGTGCTGTGCGTTTCGGGCTTGCAGCCTTGCAGTGACTCACCTGTCCCTTCTGTCACCGCGTGCCCGGACGCACACACATTGTCACACATGCTTGAGTTTGTGAGCACATACACACACAGAAGCATGCAAGCATATTATAAACAGTATAATGTACCGTGTGTGTAAAAATGTGCATACTACTACTACGGTCATATTTTTAGGTTACAGTTGTGTTCACATTTAACGGATGTGCATCTGATGTTGTGATTTTGCACTGAATCGCAACGAGATATACTGTAGCTCCAACATACAGCGATACAGGTCAAGGGGTTCAGGTCATTATGGCCATAGATGGCACAAAGTTTTCCCCTGTCTCCGTAATCTGAGAGAGTGAAATAAGGAATTGTTGTTGCGGGACTATTTTTGAGATTTGCTCAGCAGCGTGGTGGTCTGTGTGTGGCTGTGTTGGATTTACAGCGTTTTACAGTTGTGTCACTGCGTTTCCTCTGTGCTAAGATGAATGGCAAAGTGTATAATCAATAAAACAACGGATACAGCTTTGCTCAGTAACTGCTGCTTAAAATTGACTCAGCTCCGGTTGATGTTTCTTAATCCAACTTTGTGTGACTGTTCACTGCCATCACTGGGGTGCTGAACCAGGGTGCCTATTGGATAGCTGTGTGTTATGAGTGTTATTAAGTATACATGTGTGTTCATGGTCCTCATCGCATGTGTGTGTGTGTGTGTGTGTGTGTGTGTGTGTGTGTGTGTGCGTCAGAGTGGGTGCTGGGAATATGGCTGCTTCCTCCCGAATCCCTCTGAGGTTCATCAGGCATCCGGCTTAGAAGCTGACCGACCCCCCCACGGGGCCTGTGCAAGTGTGTGTATGTGTGTGTGTGTTTGTGTGCCTGTAAAGCAAGGATCATAAACTGTGTGTGTGTGTGTATGTGTGTGTGTGTGTGTATGTATGTTTCTGTGTGTTGTGTGTCACAGGTCGGAGCATGCTGTTGCTAGCTAATATGCTAGCGAAGGCAGGTGAGCGGTCTCTCAATAATTAATAGCGTGGTGACTCTTCAGCTGCTCACCCAGGCTTGCTGGCATCACAGGCTACAGTTTACACACATGCACACACACACACACACACACACACACACACACACACACACACACACACACACACACACACACACACACACACACACACACACACACACACACATTCTGGTTTAAACAAGAATCATTTTTTCTCACTCAAAATTGAGATTACATTTATCAGTCACTGTGTTTAGAGGGAAGCCGATTTCATAAAAAGATAATGCTTCTGTAATCTAAGGGTTTCTGGTGAGCTGATGAAAGGTGTAAGGCTGTTGATATCGATTTCAGTGTGGTCCGTTGAAAACTGTTTTTTCGTTGTTGTTTTCTTAGGCGTGTAAGCTTCAGCATCACCTGAAACTTCAGGTAGTTGTGTACATCTGTGCTATGATGCAACTAATTGACATGTTCCCGTCCTCACTGCAATGTGTACAGTTGTGTCACATGTTGCAACAAAGTAATTTGTTGACGCAACTCAGACATGATTAAAAGCTCTTGATGTGCTGTATCAGGCATCGCAACAATTTGAAATATGGCCAAATGGATTTTATGGATATTGCGTGGAGATCATATGAACCCCAATTCCAATCGCAATGTGATTAATTGTGCAGCTCACACAGGATAAAGAGTGACCAAATATATCATCCACAATCACAGGTGCATGCCAGCGTATGTGGAACATGGCTACGATGCATCCGTTGATTTCCATCATGATAACGTGTCATTTACATGTTCTCTTAATCAGTTTGAGCATTGGTTCCCTTTTGATCAGGCTATATTAGGCTACACGCAAGCCTAGTTTATGTTCCTCTTAAGCATAAAAGGAGTATATACTATTATTCTGCAACCTGGTTTGCCTTACAGAATCTACCAAGGATCCTTTTCAGTAGTGATTTTATATCTGAAATAGAGCTGCTATATGATTCCTCAGTTATTTAGCAACTTTTCATTGTTGAATATGAATTGTTTAAATGACTTTAACTCCTCAGAGTAACTGGGTGAAATAAAGGGCCCAAAGCACGAGGGAACATGGAAAGAGTCAGAGAGGTCATGGTGTCAGCAAGAAACTGCTCTCAGATCAACTCATGGACAGGGAAAGGTCTTTATAGACTGGGTTACTGGGGCAGAATCTCTAAATCCAGTGTGTGCATACATCCTCCCTTGCATGCACACTCACTGCAGGGTTTCCAGCAAACCTTTTTCCTTTCCCTGAGGTGGTGCAAGCAGAGCAGCATTCAGCCGTGCAATGTGTCCATCACGCACAACGGCTCCATTGCGTGTTTTTACACTATAAACACCGAGCCAACAGAAATGGTGGATTGAGGGGAGAGAAAGAAAGAAAGAACAGCAAAGGGAGTCTTATTTGGTATTCATCGTCGCCTTATGCCATCTTTATTTATATGAAAATCTATTCAGTTCGTCGCCGTGTTCCAGGTTGCTATTCTCGCTGTGTGTGACTCAACGCAGGGTGGGATTTGAGGATGTAAATTTCTCCTCCATCTCTCTCTCTCTCTCTCTCTCTCTCTCTCTCTCTCTCTCTCTCTCTCTCTCTCTCTCTCTCTCTATCGCTCTCTCTTTCTCTTTCTCTCTCTCTCTCTCTCTCTCTCTCTCTCTCCAGGCTATAGCTTTAATACAGATTATATACTTTGCAGTCAGGGACGTGATGCAGCACCATTATCATCTCTCATCATATTTCTGTCCTACACTTTTTTATTGTTGGTTCTTATCTCTCTATACCACATTCAGATACTCCGCAGACCACAGGGAAGTTATCGTTTTGAAAAATGTACTGGAAAAAAAAATCACAATTTACATACCATTTAACCTTTAGGACTAACTGGCAGCATCAACATGAACAAGGCCATTTGGACAAAAAATGATGGTTCATGCAATCATGGTTCTTTGTTCTCAGTCGTGGATAGGCTCTGGTAGGGTTTACAGGTGGAAATGATTGGTTTGATTGATCAATTAGTCAAATCCAAACAGTCTCTGGTGCGCAGCCACTTCCACTTTTTCTGCTCAAAAAACAAGATTTATACAACTAAAGAATTTACCATGCACATTTTTCAATATTTTGTAACATTAAAATAGACTCATACGGTCAATTTATTTAGTTAATCAATTCATTGGGAAAATAATCTTTAAATGAGATAAATTGCAGTAAAAAATAATGCAGCCTTTTCTTTTACCCCACCATGTTGTGTTTACCCTATAATGACAACACTGTCTCTGATCACTGTATGTAACTCCTGTCATTTCGGCTGTCTTTGCCTCAAAAATCAAGATATTCACTGTTACTTTGAGTCTTTTCTTTAGAGTATTGATAAAGTGGCCTTGTGTTGCTTTAATACTATCATTTCTTCTATGCATGTGAGATGACATGTAGGCCATGATTAGTGTGCAAATAGTTTTCTGTAGGGAGCTGATGCATGCATACATAGATCCAAAATTTGAATTCCAACTCACGTCTCATGTCTTTTTTTCTTTCTGTACAAGCACATATGTTGACCTTTGTGTACATGTGCAGGTGTGTGTGTGTGTGTGTGTGTGTTTTGTATGCCATCTGTCCTTAGCTAACCTTTACTGGAAATTTGTATTCAACACAGGGACCATGTTGCCATATTGATAGTGTCAACATGATCGTGAGGCCGTTTGTCATTCCGCACACGCACACACACACACACACACACACACACACACACACACACACACACACACACACACACACACACACACACACACACACACACACACACACACACACACACACACACCGGACCGGACACACACGCATATATCGGCTTTGTACAACAGGTAGGATAGGAAGAGGTTGAAGGAGAAGGAATTCAATCTCACCCAGAAGCTCATGGCTTCTCAAGGAAGTATGTGAAGACCCAACGGTCGCCAAGCTAGATGGCTGTCCTATTTCTTTAGAGCGCTCCTCCTCCATTACCTTATTGCTTGGGCAACCACTTGGGAAATGTCTGAAAGCAGAAGGCTGCCCACATGTCTTCACAAGAATTGACATTTAGGAGATAATCAATGTAGGAGGGGATGGATGTCGGGAATCGGAAATACATGGTGTGTAATAGCAGTGATATGTGTTTGTTTAAATAATAATAATGAATAATGGATTGGATTTATATAGCGCTTTTCAAGGCACTCAAAGACGCTTTACAGGGTTCCAGGTTCCATTCATTCACACACAGTCATACTGGTGGTGGTAAACTACCATAGTAGCCACAGCTGCCCTGGGGCAGACTGACGGAAGCGTGGCTGCCATTCAGCGCCTACGGCCCCTCCGACCACCACCTCAAACATACAGCAGTCATACACATTCACACGAGGCAAGGTGAACCCTTGGATCATTGGCCAACCCGCTTAACCACCTGAGCCACGGTTTAAAGGGAAATATAATATACAACTATATATAATTATACTTATAGAATGCAGAATTCTATATGTATTGTATTTCATAAAAATGTCTGATGCCTACTGTTGCCCACAACTGTAGAAAGTAGGGTTTGTACCCTCTACTACCTTAAAAAAAATCGAACTTTGACCCTATCCGCTGTCGTTAAAATTGAGGCTTTGTGCAACACTGTCTGTAATACAACACGGGAGACAAATGAGACTTGTGCGAGGGATAGAGGTGTAAATGCTGCTCCGATATTGGTTTTGGGCTCGGTCACAGCCCATTGCGTCGGTGTCTCTCTCTCTCTCTCTCGCTCTCTCTCGCTCTCCATTGACATTTTGCCAGTGTTTTGGCTGGGGCTCTCCCCAACATAGCCGCCAAACAGATCGAGTTGTAAAGATGTCTGGACCGTGGGTGGGCAAGATCCCAACTGCAAAAACTCATCATGGCTCCTCAGCACTATAGCCTGCTAGACCGAAGATGATGACGGTCATAAAGTCACACACACACACACACACACACACACACACACACACACACACACACACACACACACACACACACACACACACACACACACACACACACACACACACACACTGGGTGGCTGCTAACCAAAATGTATATACCAGTAGGTCTTTCCCTTCCCAGTAATCCAGAGGTCCAGCAGGATTATTGCATGTGATTACGATCCAGGCTGCAGAAAAAAGTTGGGAATTACATGGTGCAATCATGGGGAATACAAAGTTTCTGAACAGTTCCTATGCCCGGCTTGACAGAGTAATGCAGCAGCAAGACCGTGCTCAGCAGCAGTTATAGTTGCAAAACATGACATTTGTAAGAGTTATTGCAATGGCAAAGTGAACAGTTGTACCAGAGTATCCGTAGAATACATTGTTGAACTTGTCAACTTACTAGTAGTACCACCATTGTGGCTCTCTATAGGTGTTGCAATATAGCAAATGTTAAGTTACCTCTACTGTAGCCTATCTTCTTACCCAACCCTTTTTGTGTGTGTGTGTGTGTGTGTGTGTGTGTGTGTGTGTGCCAGTGTGTTTGTATGCATCCCCAACGGGCCTCACCCACCTCTCTCCCTCTCTTTGCTATATGCAGGTACTAGCCTGCCGCCTGCTTTCAACCCACAGCAATGACTCACACACTCAAACACAACACACACACACAGACACACACACACTCACACACACACACCTCTAAACTTTCCATCACTACGAGTCCCACCGGAGACCATTACTGCAAGCCAACTCCAACCTAATCTGTTTATCATTATGAATTATCGGTGAAATTACATGGCGTTATCAGGAGAATATATATCACAATATCTGGGTTATTACATTTTGGACTGCCCCTGAAAGGCAATTTATTAAGTTCTGATGAGTTATTACATTATTCCGGCGGTTACTAGGTTTACCGCAAGGCTGGTAATTGATATTGTCTTTTATTCTGTAGGTTGACGATAGAATCAGGGCTGGTGGTTCCAGCTGTGATTGAGTGCTACGACTATCTAAAAACCACATGGAGATCTTATGGTGATCAGTGTTCTACCAGATATCACACACAGGTCAAATGTGTGTGATGTGACAGTGAAAAGGACACATCTGTGCCAAGATATCTATTTTTAGCACACACTCTCCCTGCTGTAGCAGCACACACACACACACACACACACACACACACACACACACACACACACACACACGCACACACACACGCACACGCAAACATTAATGCACCTTTTATCTGAGGAAGTGACTACGCCTAAAAATAACAACAAATAGCTTTTAAAGCGCAGTAATGGAAGAGGAGAGATGTTTAGTGTGTGTGTTAGTGCTACTGCATTGAACCATATATAACTTTGTACTAAATGGCTGTGTTTCAGTATAACTGCTGCTAGCTAAGTGATTGTGTGGATGTTTATGTGTAAAAGTGCATGTTCACACCAAGCCGTGCTTGCCCTCCCCTGGCGCCTGGTTGCCAAGGCTATATGCCATGCTGGCATCATTGTGTGTGTGTGAGTGTGTGAGTGAGTGTGTGTGTGTGTGTGTGTGTGTGTGTGTGTGTGTGTGTGTGTGTTGGGTTTTTATGTAAAATAGAGAAAAGGTTAAATTAAATCTCTGTGGCATGGTTTTAAAGCAGCATGAGAAGGAAACACACCCACACACACACACACACACACACACACACACACACACACACACACATACACACACACACACATAAGTGCCATGTATGGCATGTGTATTAATGTTCCCATGAAACCAGGTTTCCTGCTCGTGTCTAATTAGTAACTTTCCACTGTCATTTCTCCTTCCTGCCATTGTGTGGGTTCTTATTTCTTCTTCTTATACTTTATATCCCATCACAATTCTCTCTCTCTTTTTCTCTCCCTCTCTCTTTCTCTTTCTCTTGCTCTCTCGCTCTCTCTCATTGACCTACTTCCCAAAGGCTGCTCAGGCTTGCGTGACCACACAGCGCTCAGTCCTATGTTGATATGGCGCATATTACGCACACGCTGCACACACATGCATACATATAGCAGCACATACATATTCACAGCCATTCACACACAAGTGTCCATACCATGAATGAAGCATGTGTGTAGACCTGCTCCTCCTCTGTGCTGTGTATCAAACCAGCAGCTATTAGATGCCTTTCTACAATGTGGGGTGAGCAATCCCATTTACAAATGGTTTAAAAATCACATAAATGTGTTTGAGAATAGTTTAGTGTAATACTAAACTTGTCATAAGGGGCGATAGTTAGCATTAATTGCTGTTGACACAAAATTGAGTCACACCTGCAGGAATCACCAAATTCAGGTGAATAAGGAAATGTTTCGATATCAACTCTGACTTATAATTATTATGTGTAGTCTCTCTCCCTTTTTTTCTCTCTCCCTCTCACCCTCACCCACTCAGTATGTCTGTAGGCAGTGCACATCCCATCTTCAGCAGCTTCAAAACGAGTGGCGTCTTGTCGATTCCACTCACAAAATATTGACACACCCATGCTGTAGTATGTACTTTGTTTCTCCTCCTCCTCTCTCGTTCACAGTCCCTCTTAAGCACCAAGGCGTGGGTGCTATTGACTAGAGAAATGCCACTACTGTGATGCAATATAGGTAATAAGCCAAATTCTTTCATGGTGAATGTGTGTGTTTGTTTGAGTATGTGTTTGAACAGGTGTGAGACCACAGGCATCCTTTGTTGTGTGAAAGGAGGAATTACATTTTCATTTTCAGTTATTTACGTGTTTACATGGCCCAGTTGTTGGGTGTGTGTATGAGTGTGTGTGTGTGTGTGTGTGTGTGTGTGTGTGTGTGTGTGTGTGTGTGTGTGTGTGTGTGTGTGTGTGTGTGTGTGTGTGTGTGTGTGTGTGTGTGTGTGAGTGTGTGAGTGTGTACGTGTGTCGCCTTCTCCTGCCGGTCACTGAATTTTAATGGAGCTTCACCAGTGGAGTGTCTGAATGTTGCAGACTGTATTCTAAGAATATATTTGAAATGGTATATGTATTCAACACATTTTTTTTTCTATAGCAAAAGCGTGATTTGAAACAGGAACCATTATTCAAACCAATGATTGGACTGGTTGCTATAGTTTATATTTTTAGGTCAGTTCAACCTATGGTTATTGAGTGTAGGCTATTGACTGTGGTTAAGGGGATGCTTGGTTAAAGGGAGTTACTGATGGTTACCTTAAAGTCATTCATCAAACTGTGTTGACACTGATTTTGGCCAAATGCCAAATGATCAGTAACCTGCCCTGGCTGTCACAACCCAGAAAATTCCTTAATAAGTAAGTAAGTAAGTAAGTAAGTAAGTAAGTGAGTGGTCACTGTTAGGAACTCTGTGTGTGTGTTGAGTGTGTGTTTGTGTGTAAATGTGTTCAAGCCCCAAGCCCTTTCTCTGTCTGTCTTGGTTTAGACTTCCCCCTCTCTCTCCTGTCACTGCAAACGTTTCAGTCTCTATATCTTAATACACACAAACAAACACACACACACACACACACACACACACACACACACACACACACACACACACACACACACACACACACACACACACACACACACACACACACACACACACACACACACACACACACACACACACACACACACCTCTCCTGCGTTTGTCTCTGATGCTTCATGCTTTTCCTTCAAGTCAGCACGGCTTTACGCTTTTCTCAGCAGCACCTGACCCCGTTTCAACTCTCCTCCCTCTCTGCATTTCTCTCGCTCTTTTCACTTTTGAATTACTCACTCTCCCATTTGCTCTTTAGCAATGCCTCTATTTTCCCCTCTTTCCTCTCTTCCCCTCCATTAACTGATTCTTTCCTTTCCCTCTCAACTTTCTGATTAGCTTTCATTCTCTTTGATGTCAGCATCACTCACTCTCTCGCTCTCGCTCGCTGCATTTCACTTGAATATCGTTATACCAGTAGTTTGAGACAGCAGTTAACATGGGGCAACACAAACATACTCAGTCACAAATACACACTCACAAACACATAGTAAAAGTGACTATATAAGTGAGTGATGGATGTTGTGTCAATCAAATCTGGGATTGAGTTTGACAGCACACACACTGGCACACAGATGGAGGTGAGGAGCACAAACAGCGGTCAATTGATACGGCGTGGAATACAGCGAGTCTGGGAGCCTCCACGGTCTGATAGCTTATCGATTCCTCGCCAGGTGATTTCAGGAGGAAGACGATTGTCGGAAGGAAAAAGTGAATGTAGACAAAATAGACGGACAGGTGGGGGGAGAGAGAGTGGCTGAGAGATAGTGAAAAAAGCAGCTTTTTCTTTTTTGAATTTCCTGTCTGGGAACTGATGGTGCCCTCTATCAAAGTCAATAAAAGAAGGCCTGAAATGTAAAAAGTATTGAAGCGTTAAAAAGGTCATATAAGTTCATTTGACACCCAGTTTTTTTCCCGGTAAAAAAAAAACCAGCCAGTCACAATCACACGGTTAGCAACTAAAGTTATTGTTTTAAGGACTGGAAGAAATGTAGAACCAAAAGCTAAGGGTTGCACTTGGGGGGTTAGAGGAGGGGTTAGGGGTAATTTGGTTTGTCCAAGCTAATCAGTAAGCCTTACAAAAGCAACATTATCCCCTTTGGTGAGTGTAGTAGACGTCCAGGCTGAAGAGTAGCCATTTATGGCCATGGCTTCTCCTTTATTATAAGAAGGCTAATTTATAGGCCGGAAAGCCCTTTATGGACAGCCGTAGTGGCAAACAGGGGGAAGAACAGTTCTGCAAAAGGTCTGTCTTCTCCCACAGAGCAAAGCAGGCTAAAATGAGCATGTGTTGGCCAGCACTGTAGCTCTGCTGTTGATATGCATGCTAACGAGTAAGCATGGGATAGCTGTATTTATTTAATAACGAGACACTACGACCAGTTTTGCCCACCTAATTAGTTTGATATTGTTCTCTAGGTATATTCTAATGAATAAGGTAGACAGACTAGCCTCTGTTGTCCTTAAGACACAGGCTACTGAGGAGGACATCTTGGTTGGACGTGTGGATCTCTGCAGCGGAAATCAATCGTTAAAAGAGAGAAAGCCTGTGTCGCCTTGGTTTCACCTTCATTTAAATGTAATTAAGTGGGGGGGCCTTGGTTGGCCCTCATTGGCCCTGCAGTGCAATAAATGCCAGTGGGAGGGCCCTGTTTGGCCCAGTTTGGCCCAGTCTCTGAACAGTGGTTAAAGCTATTTAATACTCAGGTCAGAGCCAGGCTTGCCTTCTCTCTTGTGTGGCTTTTATGTGTGTTTGGGTGGTGTTACTGCCATATTGTTTAGTAATAGTGTACCACCTACTAGGAGTGTGTGTGTGTGTGTGTGTGTGTGTGTGTGTGTGTGTGTGTGTGTGTGTGTGTGTGTGTGTGTGTGTCCTGGACCCATTAGAATAGTAGCCTTGCTCCTCTTGCCAGCAGCTGAATGAGGAGCTGAACACCTCGGAAACGGGCAGAGAAAAGCTTTTCCAGAGCTTTCTGTGCTTCCTAAATATGCTAGCTGTGTTCTTGTACCGCGGCCACCTGCGGTACAGGAAGACGCACCACCAATACTGATTGATTTAGCTGCCCTGGAAAACCAACAGTCAAAAAGTTGAAACAGTTTTTCAGGAAATACAATAGGTCCTTGGCTTAACTGATCTTACAGTATAGTAGTCATACATAGGGAGGTGCAATGGGAAACCAATCATTATTTGAACGTTTTTCCAAAAGCCTATGCAGGTTGCTATCAGGGAGGTAGCCAGTGCTAACAGAGCTAGAGCTGCCATCAAAGTTAAATATAACATTATTCCGTCTTGAATCCTAGAGCCTAGTAATGGGGAAGTATCATTTAAGATGAAATGAGGACATGTCTCTCGGTAGTAATACTCCACTACTATATGCGGTCTTGAGGTAATCCTGTTTGGTGGATGAGTGACTGGAAGCAAATCTGCCTGTTTCCTTTCATAAGGAAAGAAATGTCAAGACTGGTGAGATGACTAACGCTTACATAAGAACATCCCACACACACACACACACGCTTCACACCTCGTCAAACACCCACAGATTTGCATGTTCACAAAGTGTCAGGGTGCATGCCCATAATTCATCCCCTTTTTCCTCGAGTGATAGAAAATGTGTGTGTGTGTGTGTGTAATAAACTGAGCAGTTGCAACATCGGTCCTGGTTGGAACAAGTCAGTTTTATCAAGTCAAATATTTGCCTGATTCCCCTTTGAACCTTAGCTGTTTGCACACGTTGCACACACAAACATGCACCCAGCACACACACATCATGGCAATGCGTGTGTGTGTGTATGTGAAAAAGGCTTGGGAATGAGGAAATATAGTAATAGAATGAGGTGAAGGCGTGAAGGTCGTTCTGCCTCTATAAACCTGGTGTCTGACACACACACACACACACACACACACACACACACACACACACACACACACACACACACAAGCAAACAAGGTCTCACGTCAGCTGTCTGACCCACCCTGTGTGTTATTTACTGTGACATTTTCAGAGCTAATGTCCAAACGTGTGTGTGTATGTGTGTGTGAAGGCCACTTGCAGGCGGCCAGGTGAAAGATTTGCTGCAGACATGGTGACAGGGAGACGTTTACCAAAGCAGCTGCTACCTCAGAGAGAAGAGAGAAAACGATCAAATATCTGCCTATTTTAGGGTTTTTTAACACATTTTTCTAAAGTGACTCAATATTAAATAAACAAGCAAAGAAGCTCCTGTATAGTCAATAGACAATTGATTATTCAGAATCAAGGATAATAATTGACATATTAGTCAATAGTGCGAGCAGCCTCAGCATTATAACAAACTAGATTCTTAACTCTTGAGCCAATCCATCTCTGTATTGTTTCAGTCAAAGTCCCAGCCGTCTAAACACAGTGACTGACAACACTAATGATACAGATGGTATGCATGCTCATGATGAAGAATGCATCTATCTCTATGTATTCATTGGTTTTGTAAATGCATTAGTGTTTTGTATTTCAAAAACTGCCATGGTAGTATTGTTTCTAGTAATAAACGCAATTTTCTGAGACAATACGAAATTACCAGATGGAGCTCAAAAGTGTGTGTGTGTGTGTGTGTGTGTGTGTGTGAGAGAGAGAGAGTGTATGTGTGTTGTTTGTGTGGACAAACCAAGCCATGATGGCAAAATAAAAGAAGATGCTGCAACGGATCTGCTCACAGGCCGTTCATGTACATACAGCATTTAGCATGTTCTGTCTTGGTGTGTGTTTGTTTCATTGTGTTTTTGTGGACAGAACATTTTGTCAACATTATGTGTGTGTGATGTAGAGATGAAGCAGATCTTTTCATGGGACAGCTGGGAAGTTCAAAGCCTGCGCGGCTTTGCGTCTGATGATGAGCACGCACTTACACACACACACACACACACACACACACACACACACACACACACACACACACACATTCTGTTTTTTGTACTAGGCACAGCTGCAGTGACACACACACACACACACACACACACACACACACACACACACACACACACACGCCTCTCAGAAGCAAGTTCACTTTCTGCAGAGCTGTACTATTTAGAGATAAACCAGGAGGTCAAAGGTTGTAGTACAAAGTCTGTATCCCTCTGTCTTTGTGTGTGTGTCTCTCTCTCTTTTCTACCTAATATGGCTCTGCTGCTGCATGAGTCTCTCTGTCACACGTTTTGCAGTCCAGCAGGGAAGCCAGACACACAGCCACACAGCCACACACACACACACACACACACACACACACACACACACACACACACACACACACACACACACACACACACACACACACACAGAAACACACAGAAACACAAACACAGAGTTCACCGTCAGGCATCTCACACACTGTGATTCTTGTTACTTCAGCGGTTGCTGCATTGTGTTGAAAAGTTTGGTTGTGTGCATTTTTGTGTGTGTTAGTGTGTCTGTATTTCCTATTGTATCCTCTCCTTTTCTTTCGTCTCCTCTTTATTTGACCCGGCTCTCCACCTGTCCTCCTTCTCTTTTTACCCCAACCGTATTGCTTATTTAGCTCTCCTTCCTTCTTTCTTAAATGACTTTGATGGCTGGGAGCATTTTAAACTGTCTTGCATTTTAAGAATTATTTCTCATTAGTGTGCCTTTATGAGTATGCATTTGTGTGTTGTGTACGGGTAGACTGATGTTGTATTTTGGAGGGAAATCTCATGCACTTAACCATCTGTGAGATTAGTAAACAATCAATTCTTGTCGCTGCAGGCATAATAGCACCTCTCTAGACCCCAGAATAAATCCTGTTGAACTTCAGTTAAAGTAAACTTCAGAAACTGTCAAATGAAAAGTAAGTTGTTTGCTAAACTAACATCGAATTTGGTACTGCTTTGTACCAAAACAGTCCCCGGATGTTTCTCAGAAGTTGTATTGAAACACGACAATGTGTTGGTTTGGAACTTCAGGGACAGTGCAACTGGTGTTGAGTGAGTGGACTAATTCTGTGTGTGTTAAGCCATTAAGCCCCGGTTATCTCCTCACATTTTAGCTTAGCAGCCTGAGCCTAGCCTGCTAATGTCTGGACCTCTGTTAGTGTTTAGTATAGATACAGTGTGAATGGTCTGTGAACAATGGGAATCAAATAAAACACTGCTTCTGATCTTGATTGGATTGACGGATCTTTTATTTTTATTTTTTAATATGATGCTAATGCTGAGCAGAACCCCTTCTAAAACTGTTTTCAGACTTCCCTTTCATTGTCTTGCCAGTGACGACTGGGAATAAATACTCTTTTCAGTGCTAAATTGGTGAAAAACAAAATTAAACAAATGGATATTGCATTTTTGTCAGAAAGTAAATTAAGCCGTGCATAATTTTCCAAATGAAAATGTTTTATTTGAAAGACCTTCAACACAAAGCTAAAATCGAGAAAACACAAGATTGCATAAAATAAAAGATTGAAATACAAAGAGGAGAGCAAGAGAGATGATGAAGCGTCTCTTGAGTTTAATTGTAAATTGAGTGACAAAAAGGAAGTCGCAGAAAATGAAGGACATTGAGAGAAAGAGAGAGAGGGAGAGAAGGGGTAAAGGCTTCAGACATTACTGATATGCACAAACACACACACACACACACACACACACACACACACACACACACACACACACACACACACACACACACACACACACACACACACACACCTACAATGTAATTATTTCTCCAATCACCTATTGAACAATTAGCTTTTTTGATTTACATTAAACACACGTGTACACACTCTTTAAATAAAGCCCTACTGTATATGCGTGTGTTTACAGCACACACCTGAAAAGGTTGTAGTTTATTGGTGTGGCTATGTCGTGTTGTGTTGTGTATCTATAAATATGTGTGTGTGTGTGTGTGTGTGTGTGTTGGTTGACTTGGCACCCCGGCATTCCTCAAGGACAGAGTTGCTGATTGCACTGGCCACCCTCCCCTGCCTGTGTGTGTGTGTGTGTGTGTATGTGTGTAATTGTTTGGCAGGATGTTTATGCGAGCGTGTATGATGGCAGTGTGTTTGATACAGACTGCCATATGTGCACTGCACATGGGTGAGTGTTTGTACGTCATGTGTGTGAAGTAGGGATGGCCATTTAGAATTTTTTCTTTAACCGGTTAACCACCAGAATTAACGGTTATTAACCGGTTAACCGTTAAGATTTAATGTAGCCTATTTAGTGAAATACATGAAGCATTATAGTAGGGCTCCCAACCCTTTTTTGTTCCAAGGACCGGCATATTAATTTAAAAACAATTCAGGGACCAGTAGCCAATTTAAATGCCTACATTTTGACATTCATGCGGCACCTTTGTCTGTTGCGAGAAGAGGTCTAGTATGCAAATGTAGGAGCAGAAAGTGCAATAAGTGACTGAAAAGGGACATTTACACACACAGACAGGCTTAGGGGATGAGTAGCCTACCGAAACCCGGTGCTAAGTAGTGCTGAGCACGGGGCAACATTTTTAAAGACCGTAATATTGATAAGCTCCGATGTTATCAGTAGCCTGCTGCATAACGATACTTAACGCTTTTGTTTATGACGGATTTTCGCTATTGATCCTGGCACACAATCATGGCAGACCTGTGTCTGTGCAGGGGCGGGCACTCACTGCCTGGCTGTCTGTCACTCCCTCACACACTCACTGAGACAGTGATAGATGCAGGACAGCATCCACCTCAAGAAGGCTATGTTAAGCTAGCGGGAGCCCACACTGTTAATTAAATTATACAAACTTATGGCGCTTTTCCACCGCATGGTATCAGCTCGACTCGACTCGACTCGACTCGCATTTTTGGCTTTTCCACCGCAATTTCATGGTACCTGGTACCACGTAGCGGCTGCTTTTTTGGTATCGCCTCGCTCTAGGGTCCAAGCGAGCTGAGCCGATGCTAAAAGGTGACGTCGGCAGACGGCCGGCCACTGATTGGCCAGAGACTATTGTCTGGCCAATCAGTGGCCAGAGACTACCGGCTTCATTCTGTTGTTTATTCTCCCCAACTCTCCGGGACTTTTGAGTGTATTTACGCCGCGTGCAGCCTTCTCTGGCTCTCTTTCATTTGATTTGCATCACAGATCCGAATTTATTTTCCATATATTCGCTAAGCTCACCCAGTGTTGGTTGTTGGGGAAGTTACTTACATACGAGAGGAGACATGTAGGGCAGCTAGCAGCTAGGCTAAATAGTAGCCAGCTGGGACAGACATGATAGCGAGCGATTACATTACAAGCCTCGGACTGAACTGATTACCTCAATAAAATATTCAGGCTGAGACACGGCTTGCATTTGAAAACACGTATCCTGAAACAAGCACTAAACAGTCAACTTTATCATGCCCGTGTTTACGTGCATAGGGATGTACGTGACGCATCCCTACAGCTGACTGTGTGGCAGAGTCACACATCGGGACAACAACCATCCCTTTTAATGGCCCGTAGCAATATTCTTCTACTTCTTTTAGCAAACAGATACAAGGGGGGTATTTCTTACACATTTTTCATCCGTGTTTTGGCGGTTGGTTCAGTTAATAGTGCAACAACTGCTCGTAATTTCTGCTTTGCTACTTTGCTCCGGAGTAGGCTTTCAGCCCCTTACGACGACCCCGCCCACGTTCAGCAGGTACTATTTGCGGTGGAAAACGACCCGTGCTGCTACCAAACCAAGTTGAGTCGAGTCGAGTTGAGTTGAGTCGAGCTACATGTGCGGTGGAAAAGCGCCAATATGACACGGGAGTGTTGTGACCATAACTTGTGACTGGGAGCGTACCATGGACCTATTATTAAGTTGAGCGTAGCCTACACTACTCGTTTAATTCTTTACCGATAGTTGGCATTCTTACATCCGGTTTAGCGATATCAAAATAAGAGTCCGGATTTCAGAGAAATTAAGATTATTTAATTTTTTTTAACCGGTTAACCTTTAGTAACCGGTTAAATATCTTCTTAACGGTTAACGGTTAACCAGTTAACCATGGACATCCCTAGTGTAAAGCGGTGACAGGTTGGCAGCTGTGAGAGGTGTCTATGTGGGGGACTAAGGTGTGTGCGTGTAGGTGCATTCACAGATAAATGATATGATCCCTCTCTTTGTACAGGGTTGATCGTATGTGTGTTCAGTTGTTATCCTGTGTGTATGTTGAGGACACACACCTCTCAGTTACGGAGGTTGGTGGGTCTGATACTTGATCATAGCAGCAACTGACGCACTGCCTTTTGCAAGCATGTATGGCTCTCTGTGAATGATGGCATGTACGTACGTGTGTATGTATGTGTGTGTGTGTGTGTGTGTGTGAGTGTGTGAGTGTGAGTGCGTCTGTTTCCGTTATGGATGTGCTTCTATGAATATCTGTATTGGAGGGAAACATCATGTGCTTAGTCTGGACGGTGGGTTAACATGCTAAGAACAGAGCTGCTTACAGCTCAGTCTAACATTAGCCTGCATCATGTAACCCTGTGTGGACGCAGGTGTGACCTCCCTTCTCATCCTGCTGCCTTTAACTACATAAGCCGCCACATTGGAGGTCCTGTATAGTTTTGCAGCTGATTGTTGCGTTTGTTTTTGTGACATGTGTTATGAGACAGGTAGTTTTTATACAGTGTGGGTTGCTCAGCTATAAGGGAATCAACCCTCCATCCCTTAGGAGTTTCCATTTGTACCCCTCAAATCCTTGTATCAGAATTGTTCTCAGGACAATTTTAATGTCACTTTTGAACACTTATACCTATTTTTCAAATCAATATTCATTTGATTTTGAGCACTACGAGTCGATGGATGTTTAAGATTTTAAGGATCACAGATGAGATGCAGTTGATAGTTTCCACTTACTCTCAAGTTGTGTCTAAGAGTGGTTCCAGTCATTTAAAATTTTGCTTTTTTCAGTCTTATTTACAGTATATTCTGCAGGGACTGTAGCCAGACAGTGGTTGCGTTCCGAATTGCATACTTTCTACTATATAGTATGTAGAAAAAAGATTTAGGATGTCCCGATTCTTATGGCCAGATTTAGGATGGTTAGAAGTACCCGGATGTCCTACTTCATGCGGCCAAGATTGTTAGTGTTGAAAAGTGCATCCTATTTGGGCGATTCTGACCCACAATCCAGTGTGCACGTGAAGTGACGTAACATCGACGAAGCCTCCATATGGAAACAAACTGGGATGCGACGGATATAAAAGCAAGAGGCAAGATCAAGGCGCAATGTTATGATGAAATAAGAGAGTAAAGTATGTCCCAATAGTATGCCTACTGCATCCTAACTAGATTCTTTTTATCGTCGGATGTAGTATGTAGAATAGAAAAAAGAAAGAGTATGCGATTCGGAACGCAACCAGTGTTTCCTAAACAGCTTTACAATGTCGCCCTGGCCTTGTATTTTCAAGATATAAATTGACACCATGAACCTACTGATTTCTACGCTGGAGCTCCTTGTTTTTTTTTTAAAAAATTATTCTTCTTATCTCAGCAGGACCAACCTTTTTGTAAGTATAGGGTTAACTCCCACATTTTTTTTAAGGAGCTGCCAGTGTTTTTACTAAAATAACCTCCGGACCTGCCACAGTCATCCCAATCGTTTACATCTGAGTGGGGGAGGGGTGGGGGTGAGGGGAGGGGGGTGTCATGGAATATGTGACATTGAGTGTGACTGACGTGACCTTTAAGCAAGGCTCTTACTGACTAACTGCTTCATACCTGCAGCACTTTGATGGGGCGGAGTATTTTGGTCTTGCAGCAATAAATAACTGCCTTTTTAGTCATCTCGTCTTCTTCTAAGGAGGACCAAAGGTCAGAGTTCTGAACATTCTGGATATTGTGGCCATGTACGCCGTCATGCGTGCGTACTACTCTTGACCCCAGTTTGTGATGCATGAAACTGGCTCAGCAGTACAAGCTGGTGTAGGTACATTTGTTAATGACTAGTCATGCTTTTTAGTTTTCCCTTTCCCTGCCTTTCAGTATGCATACGTGTGTGTGTGTGTGTGTGTGTGAGAGAGTGTGTTTGGCTGGCTATCCTGACAGTGATGGATAGGACAGGCTGCATCTGCTGTCACCTCTCTGGACGCACGCACACAGACACACACACACACACACACACACACACACACACACACACACACACACAAACACACGTGCACACACGTGCACACACGCACACACACACAAACACACACACACGCACACAAACACACACACACACACACACACACAGACACAAACACACACACACACACACACACAAACACTCATACGCATACAAACATGAAAGCGCATTCACAACATATTTATAGCTGGGTGTAAGTGTGTGAAAGTGTTCACGTGATTAAAATACCCCATTCTATTTTGGTGCTGGATCACTTGGTGTGCCTAGGACATGCCTAAAACACTTATTATTTACATGCCTGTAAGGTCACTGCCTGACCATAGTGTGTGTGTGTGTGTGTGTGTGTGTGTGTGTGTGTGTGTGTGTGTGTGTGTGTGTGTATGTGCGTCTATTGTGTGCATGTGAGGCCTGTGCAAGAGGACAAAGTGCTCTTGCGATGAAACTGTCTAAAAGGTCCTTGAAGAACAGTGAAAGCGGTCAAACTCTTACATTATTTTCTACTTGCACAATATTGTTTTACTCAACACCCACTGGACAACTGTGGCAGCACCCGTCACCTTAAGACTCTTAAGCCCATATTGGGCAACCTTATGGTGTAAGGCTGCAATTACAGAAACCCCCCCCCCCCCCCCCCCCGTGGTGCAGCCTGGGAAACACTGATTGGTACAATCTCATATTACTATATGAATATTACGATCAGCAGGCCAATATCTGTATACCTACCCAAGCAGTCTAATAAGATGACGATGCCGAAGCGCCACAGACTCTCGCCCCCCTCGGGGCCTGCACTGTCAATCGCATCAATCAATATTGAAGGATTTTCCAGTTGTAAGGCAGACATACTAGCGATAGCGGCCAAACGCTTTGACATAGTGTGCATGCAGGTAACCCACATTGGCCTTGCACAACACCGACCAGCCATCCCTGGAATGAAGCTGGTGGCCGAGATCCGACACAGACAGTATGGGTCAGCTGTCTTCAGCAGACCGAACCTCACCATCGAAGAGGTCTGCACCCACACCACCGAAGGGCATATGGAAACCATCGCAGTTTCCCTCCCAAACGTCTCTGTCACATCAGTGTATAAACCCCCCAAAACTGCCAGACAGATGTAAGAGGAGATACCACATCAGCATTGAGGACTTCAATGCCCATAGCACATTGTGGGGCTACGCAGTGAACAACCAGGATGGAGAGGAAGTCGAAACCTGGCTCGAGTCGAAACACCTGACCATGATCCACGACGCCAAACTGCCTGAATCTTTCCACAGCGCCAGATGGAAACGAGGATACAACCCAGACCTTGTTTGTGTGAGCAGCGAACTATCATCCAGAGCTGTGAAAGAGGTCCTGGACCCTATCCCCCAAACGCAACACCGGCCAATCACCATAACCATCCGATCCGTTCTCCAAGCAACAACTGTCCCTTTCCGCAGAGGGTTTAATCTGCGGAAGGCCAACTGGATGTCATTCCAAAAGGGGACTGAAGACTCCATCCCAGGCATTCCACCACACCCCAACAACTATACAATGTTCACAGAACTGCTGAAAAGGTCAGCCAGGCGACACATACCAAGAGGATGCCAGACAGAGTACATCCCCGGCCTGTTGGAAACATCCAGCGATCTACTGGAAGCCTACCACAGGGCATACCAAGAGGACCCTTTCTCCTCCACCACCATGGAACTCGGAGAGATCCTGCTGAACGCAGTCGGGGAAGATCGGAGGCAAGTCTGGAAGGAGCTGATAGAAAACACCAACATGACCAATAACAGCAGGAAGGCATGTGCCACAATCCGCCGCCTCGGTGAAGACCATACCACACCACCTACGCTCACAACAGTCACAGCAAACTCAGTTGCAGCACAGCTGGTGGCAAACGGTCGCAGCCAAGACGTTGTATGTTGCGCAGACCCACAGTGGGGCGCTGATCCACCAACCATCCGTGCAACTACCCTGGCCCTGTGCTTCTCCACAGCTGAATATGCATGCTCTAGCTGGAACCGCAGTCACCACACCAAACTTGTTGACACAGCCCTCAACGCCACCTGCCGCATATTCACGGGATGCATTAAGTCAACGCCAGTCCCGTGCCTCTACGCCCTAACTGGCATTGCCCCCCCTCACATCAGACGATCCATCGTCGCCCAAGACGAGCGGAGAGCACAGGAAACCGACACCAGGCACCCCCTTCACGGACACACAGCACCTCCACCCCGACTGAAATCCAGAGCCAGCTTCCTGCATACAGTCCCACCTCTCCAGACAACCAAAGAAACAGCAAGGACCAACATCTGGAAAGAAGAATGGAACCAGCTCCATACGCTAGCCTATGACTGGATGGAGAGAGGAATCAATCCTACGGAATGCCTCGCCAGCGGGCACAACCTTCAATGGCCAACCTGGAAGTGTCTCAATAGACTACGAGTGGAGCAGGGGAGGTGCAAATCACTTTTGAAAGCATGGGACTACCAGCCAGAAGACATATGCAGCTGTGGAGCAATACAGACAATGTCCCACCTACTGCAGTGTGATCACGCCCCCCAGTGCAGCCCCCAGAACCTGGCTGAACCCACCCAGTGGTCAGCTGTGACCTGCGCCAGATACTGGCAGAACGACATCTGAGATTGCAACAGACTCGAAGAAGAAGAAGGTTAAGATCTCAGATTGGCAGCAATATCATTGTATAATATAGTTGTAATTAAGAGTTACAGCCTATAGTGCTCTCTACATCTATAGTTTACATTTTGTCTCAGTGTTATGCAGTGCTACCTGATGTAATTAGATTTGTTAAATTTTACCTTCAGATGATGTTTTTAAATGCAAAGTCTCACCGTACAAACTGCTTGTAAAACAAACAAACACACATTTAAACAAAGGGAAATATACCAATTAAATATCCTTAATAAAGACTGTTCTTATCACATCATCTGCTGCATTATCTGCCATTAAAGAAAGTTTGTGTTTTCAGTCAACGTTAGCGTATAGCACCACAGTGGAGCTATGCTACTGTTAGCTTTAAGTCTATCTGGGCCAAGCACAGTGTTCTTAGCCCGGGGGAAGAGAAACACTTTCTAAGCCACCAGACCTCAGGAGAAAATACAGGCCTCAGTGAAAATGCTTTCAGATGAAGGCTGTGAATGATGTGCACTTAGTTTAGACTTGGAACAAAAACTACATCTGTTTACCTGAAAACTTTAAAGCATCTCCCCCAAGTCGAGCTAAATGTCATGTGTGGGATATTTAGCTTCACGTTTGATGAGCCAAGCAGCTTAATAATGTATTCTGACTGAGGTTTTCACACTTACAAACATATTAATAATAATAATGGATTGGATTTATTTTGCGCTTTTCTCGCAGTCAAAGCGCTTTTACAGGTATCCAGCTATCATTCATTCACACACAGTCATACCAGTGGTGGTAAGCTACGATATTAGCAACAGCTGCCCTGGGGCAGACTGATGGAAGCGTGGCTGCCATTCAGCGCCTACAGCCTCTCCAACCGCCTCCTCAAACATACAGCAGTCTTACACATTCACACGAGGCAAGGTGGGTGAATTGTCTTGCCCAAGGACACGACAACCATGACACAGGTGGCAGGGTGGGAATCAAACCACCAACCCTCTGATCATTGGCCGACCCCCTCTACCACCTGAGCCACGGTTGCCCTGAATATACGGTTGTATTTTATGGCTTGTGCATTGGCGGAGTCTCAGGCGTTATGAAATAAATCAAACAACCAAACGGTGACTTAAAAATTGCAGTCGTTGTGGAAGTGATCTTTACTCTAGATATTTTCCTGACCACATATCCATGAATAGCCTTCTTGAAGTGAGGTAACACTGATGTGAGGTTACACTGATGATGAAAATAGATCAACGGCATGGTGTTTCAAGTGACCATAGCAAATGCAATTGGAGAGTGACTAGACGTCGAGCTTCTGCAAGGTTTTAGACTGAAGTAAGTAATCTCAATTGAACAGTGTCAAAGATTGAGCGATATAACCGATAGTATTTTTTTCTACAGTTTTATAGAGTGTTTTATGACATTAGAAAGTGGCATACGGCTAGGTCATGCTAAGCAATTCCTTTTTTGAGAGCGGTAAGTGATCCATTCATCTTCCACAAAGCACTCGATGACTATGAATTAAAATACATTTCAGATTTGCTTTCCAAATCCTAATTTATGAGCTCCATCGGGCAGCATAATGACCACATTTGACACACAACTTAATTAAGACAAAGTTCATGAATGTGCTTGTTGTGGATCAGTTACCTGATATGAACCATTTCTTTGGGCTTAAAGCTCACATTTAGATGCAATCCAACTAGACAAAAACATATATTTTTGCAACTTGACACATCAAATAATGGGAGCAAATCAATAATAACATACAAATCAGTGGCTTTAGTATCGGCTTCAAGTCATTTACTGTATACAATGATGTTGGCCTTTAAAAAGCCATTAAGGCGAAACACTGGTATGGATAACTAGTTACTCACATAGCCGGCTCTGTTAATATATATTTATAGCTGTTACCATGTTACACTCTCACATGTTGCTCTGCATAGCGGCATATGCTGCATCCACCGTCACTGTGCGTCCTTCAGGCAGGCAGGGAGGGAGGTGTGTGTGTGTGTGTGTGTGACCTTCATGATTGCTGCATATCAGCAGATATGAAGAGAGGGGGAACAGGAGACAGAAGGGTGACTCGGAGAGGAGGAAAACCAGAGCAAAGGGGAGAGGACTGAGAGAGAGGGGGAGCAAAGAGAATATGGTTTAGCACATGTGGAAATTGGTTACATATTTATGATGAAGTGAATTTCCGGTGACCAAAACGTACAGACAGCCTACTTTATCTTTACAGTGGGATTTTTGAAGGTGTTCGATAGAGTGCAAAGCAGTTCTGAGGTCACATCGAGTAAAAAGAAGAAAAGAAAATAGTAATGTCAAACATGGTGAGTAGTGAAGGAATAACCATGAGCAGGGAGAGGTGGACACATGTAATGCTTCGCCTAGTGCATTCATTCACTTCTTCTTTCTTCCTCCCTCTCCTTCAGAGAGAGCAGTAGTCTGCCTCAGTGCATTTGAATGCAAACTGAGCTCCCTTTTCTTTCCAAGAGCTGGCTCCAGAAACCAACCCCTCTCTGTCTATCTTTTCACGTGTAACCCGTGTGGGTGCCTGAGGTGGGATCCAGTGTGTGTGCGTATGTTCATGTATGAGTGTGTGCCTCAGTGTGTATTGTGGGTCGTCTGAGGATGACCCAGCCTGCTAGTGTCACCCTCTCTTCTTCTTGAACTTCTTTCACCTCAACAACGTTGGCTGTTGAAATAGAGACCATTCACAGATTTGAATGAGAGAGGAGATAATTATTTGTTATGCAAGTGTGTGTGTGTGTGTGTGTGGGTGTGTGTGTGTGTGTGTGTGTGTGTGTGTGTGTGTGTGTGTGTGTGTGTGTGTGTGTGTGTGTGTGTGGACCAATTCTGCAATGCTCACGGTCTCCAAGGAGATGCAGGAGGAAAGGAAAGCAGCCAACACTGTGTAATAAACCCAAGAAATGTCACTGTGTTGCTAAGAAAAGCTAAGTGTCTCTCTCTCTAACTGTGTGTGTATGTGTGTGTGTGTGTGTGTGTCGGCAGGGGTGTTAAAGTCAACCCTTTACCCACTCTTGTGTTGCCTAGCAACTCTGTCCTTCATCAAGGGCTGGAGAGATGCTTGATCACAGGTAGCCCAGGTGTGCCGCTTGGTCGAGCGAGGTTTATTAACATGCCACACTGTGTGAGCGAGAGATTGTGTAGCAGTATGTTGATTAATTGTCAGGTCCTCTCCACCCCACTTAGCTTAATTTGTTAATTCTCCTCTCTCTTTTTTCCTTCCTTTCCCTTATTGTCTCTTTCACCAGTGAACAATTGTGTCCCCTCTTCCTTCACAATCTTTCAATCTCCTCCTCTCAAATAGTCAATCATCAAATTAAGTGTCTCCTTTTGATTCTACCTTTTCTCTATTTCTTTCCATTATTCTTTTCTTCTCTTTCTTCTTATTTCTCCTCTCTTCCTTCCTTCCTGCATCCATCCTTCCTTTCATTTAGCTTGTTTTCTATCTGGTTCCCTCTAGTTCTGTTAATCAATGCCTTGTTGATCGTAGTCATAGATTCAGTCCGACATGGTGGAAGTACGTTATGTTTGAGCTGGTGAGTGGCTTGTCAATACTGAACTTCAGCATACAGCAAGTTTGCCTCCCTGTACTCTTAGACTTTCCTTCTTTTATACTATTGATTGATTGCCGAGTTATTGGAGGATTGATTCAGATGTTGAGTTGTTCCCATCTCAGCTTTGTAGTACTAGGTAAACATGCTGCCAAATACATCTCAAGTAACTTCTTAAGGTAAAAAAACAACAACAAAAAAAATTATTCTCCAATTTAGAAATAATTCTTATTAATTTTATTTAATTGTGGGCAACTCTGGGAATACATATTTTGAAGCTGGGTATGCTACTAACTCCACTTAAAAAGACACAAAAACAATCCTACGTGTTTTGTTAACGCCTAACCCTAACCATTTATAGACCTTATATAGACAGTTTACCTGATTGTTTTATTATCCCGATAATGGTGCCAAATGAGTTATCAAACAGTAGACATTTCTGCTTGAGCGGTCTGGAATACCATAATTAAACAGTGTGTGTGTGTGTGTGTGTGTGTGTGTGTGTGTGAGTGTGGCTGGAGAGAGATGAGAGGTTTGCTTTGGATTGCGGCCAGCAGTGGGAATTACAGGTTATTTGTCAGAATAATGCTGTTAGTTGACAGGAAGAGTGTGTGAAGCAGCATTGTTGGATGGCTTGCACTTTAGGAGCTTTGTTAATTGTGTGTGCATGTGTGTGTGTGTGTGTGTGTGTGTGTGTGTGTGTGTGTGTGTGTGTGTGTGTGTGTGTGTGTGTGTGTTTACAGCGCCTACCATTTGACATTCGATTGTAATCCAGTTACATCAAAGTTAGCCATTTTCCTTGCTGGGTTTGTGGCGGCCTTCCCATCTAAATAAACAATATTGATAAAGGTTACATTGACTTTAACACTATACATATGTGCATGTGCTTGCCTCAGAATAAAAGACAGTTAAGACACTTTTTTTAATTGAACAACGACTAGGCTTGAATACAAACTTTGTCCTATTTTCACAAGGATTCTGCGGATAGTTTCCCCAGAGTGTTAACTTTTAGCTGAAGTTACAACATCTTCAGCACCAAACTTGGAGTGACAGGGTCTGTACTCGTTAACACTGAAATAGTGAACCCATGAATGACATTTTGCGCGCCAGGCAGTCAGTGTAATTACAGATTTGCAAACCGTTACGTATCTTCGCTCCACCTTTGACCCATGTTCCCTGCCCCCCCCCTCCCCTTTTACAGACACACTCCTTTAAAACAGACTCTTTCACCCCTTTGTCTCACCAAAAGAAGGCTTTGCATCTAATTTCTTGGGATTGACTGGCAGATGCATTGTGGGATATCAAGTGGGGGGCAGTGATTCTGTCAATAATTTCACCAGATACAGTTTTCTTATGATCTTTGGCCTCGTAATTATTGAGTTCTTTACTTTTTCTTATGATGTTTGCCAATTAAAATTTCATTTTGCCTGACATTTGGCAGAGTAAAATCACTATTTGATGCAATCATCGACTAGCGTTTTCGAGCCTGGGTTGCCCTGTAGTAGAAGCCAGACTCAAGTTAAGCTCCATACAGCCTTATGGGGCTATAAAGTTAACCTTTTCGTCGCCTTTAGCAGCCCTGCAGTCAGAATGAGGGCAGAGATTAGTCCTGTACAGCCTTGGTGTAGTGGCTTTAGCTGAAACCAGGCTAGTTAGTAAGCCATTTGGCTTGTTTGTCACAACCAGGCTAAAGATTAGCGCTAAAGTACATAGCCAGGTTGTTAGGTCAGTCGGAACAAATTGAAGTATAAAATCTGCCATGAGTGTGTGTCTCCTCTGTCTGTTCTATCTGAACTTCTGTTGGCCAATCGTCCGCTCTCTGAAAGCAATGTTGCCATAGGGGGTGGGGGGGGTGTTGCTTTAAAAAGTTGCCGGTGCCCGTTGCTTTATGAGCAGATGGCAAAGCCGTCTGTCTCCACATTAGTAAGATACTGATGAGATGAGTCAGTCACCACACACACACACACACACACACACACACACACACACACACACACACACACACACACACACACACACACACACACACAATCCCCTTGCATTGTATGTGTGTATGTATTTATGTCCCCAAATGAACTGTGTGTTTGCGGAAGTCCCATCCACCTTGTGTGCACACAATGCATGCACATACCTCCGTGTGTGTGTGCATATGATTGCTATAGTGTTCTCCTCTGTTCTGTTTCCTCTGAAGACAGCAGGGACATTGCTGACTCACACTGTCCACCGCAACACACACACACACACACGGACAAAAACAAACACACACACACACACACACACACACACACACACACACACACACACACACACATACCTGTAATGAAACACAAACACTGTTGGGGGAATGCAATTGCTTTTTCTGATAGAAAATCAAAGTATTTCTGATTGAAAGCTATAGTCGAGGAGGGGTGTAGCCTTGAAAGCACACTTAACTATAGGATGAGTTACCGTGTACTCAAATGCCTCGAGTGCCTCTGACAGACTATGCACTGCTCTTATGATGCGTCTGGTAGAAGTGGGGGAAAATAAAAGAAGGCCATTTTGGATAGAAAAAAAGATGAATTTTGAGCAGGAGAAATGCACATCTTAAACAAGAAGAGATGGCTGTTTGATACGAACTCCGGGGTGCATTGATTGAGCAAGCCCCGTGTGGTGGATTGTGGATTTTTGTTATGTATCCGACCTGAGTTATTTTCAAATTATGTCTGTAAAATTGTGCTTAAAATGATCACAGGGTATTCATAACACTTTAGAACAAATGTGTTTTTTTAAGGCATCCACTCTCTAAACCAGGGGTTCTCAAACTAAACAGACTGTGTATGACAGCACAGAGAGCTCTCCTGTTCAGCTATAGCCTCCTGTGGACATACATCTAAAATATATAAGTGTCCGAGGGTCAGAGGTGAGGTGTGTAGTTGCTGCTGACTGCCCGTAATGTTTTACGGTGCCGTCGCTTGTGTTAGCAGGTTCCACACTCGGCTCGATTTCTCCCATAAAAAAAAAAAAAAAAAAAAATATTGCTGTTCCGCTGCTACTGCTGTGTATTTACTGCCAAACTCATTGTATTGCGCTGTAATGCTGCTAAGAACTTTAGCAGGGTTATTGCATGTGTGTGTGTGTGTGTGTTTGTGTGTGTGTGTTGGAGAGGAATAAGCAGTCCACAGACTAAACAAAAATGTACATATAGACAACAGACAGTACATGTCAGAGAGAACACGATTCAAAAAATAATAATAATACATAAAAAACAGTGATCAAGACAAATAAGGTTGAGACAATGAGAATTGCTGTGTAATGTGGGGCAATGGGACTTTTAAGCCTTTTATTGCCTATTTATTTGAAGCAAATAGTACGAGGGAGACAATGAGAAAGGCAGATATTTAAAATCGAAAAACAGATGATCATCCTGATGAGTAGGAGAAAGCAGATGATGAATTCAAGCAGCACAGTGGACTAAGTCACTTAAAACATATATTTATTTTAATTTTCATTATTTATTTTTCAATTATAAATGTTCAATGTAACCGCATTATAGCTGGTAGCTCCCCTCGTCTGGAGAAACAAAGTCCTATTTTGTAGACATGTAATTAAAAATAACGTCAGCCTTAACAGTTTTCAATCTTTTTTTTTCAAATAAAAAAAGCAATGTTGCTGCTTGAGGCTGTTAGTGTTTTTGAGCTAAGAATTATTATTATTTTTGTAACTCAAACATTTTCATCGATTTGACAAAAGGCCATGGATTTAGACAACAACATTTAGAGATGTTGTCATAATTTTTCTGAATATTACTTTTGATGACGTTTCCTCACAATTCCTCTGATGAAGCTGCCTGTGTGAGAGAAGACACATGGCAGCGCATCAAAGTAAAAGTTGTTGTCACGAGGGGACATATGAGGAGGTGGGAACACTCTCTCTGATCTTACTTTAGCTGGCTGTTAATGTCAGGAGTGATTCACAGCCAGGAGTGGTATTTGCCAGACCTGCTCGGCGTTTTTTTTTTTGAGTGAGGACACAAGTGGTTCATATGAGGTACAGTACAGACCAGTTGAGATGATGCAATGGGGACACTCAATACTATACTTATTTTAGTAGGTGGCTGGACTTGGTCTCAGCATAGTGAGATAACTTACTTTTTTTCAGATTCGCAAAAAGCTGCTTGTTGCCAATTTTTCAGAGGAAGAACCAAATGGATTTAAATAATTCATTTTGCTGCTTCCATAAACACAAAGTTCATCCCTTCCTCTCCATTGGAAGGGTTTTCCTAGAAAGGACCCACTACATCAAGCTTTCAAGGGCTGGATTGTATACTGTGTGTATGTAGAGCATTGCATTAAAAAAGTTGTGGATTATTGTATTAACAGTATTGAGAGGCAGATTGTGGTTGTATAATGTTTTTAACGTACAGTCAGCTGTGTGTGGCAGGGCTAGGGTTTGCATGCGATTACAGCTGCGTGAAAGACAGGCAAATGGTGCAGATGTTTGAATCACACGGAAGTGTGTGTGTGTGTGTTTGGGGGGTGGGGTGTGTTGGGACTTTATATAGGCTTATGAATATGAGCTTATTTAGTTGTTTTAAATTTAGTTTTTGTGTTCTGCTGGAAGTGTTACTGTTTTTTTGCTCCAGGGCACATCAGCTGTTGGAATCAAACCGGTGACCTTCTCTGGTGCTGCATGGGTGGCCTGCTGCATCAAAATGAATGGGAGTCAATTGGAGACAAGAACAGCAACCCTGAGGCACATTTATTTGTGTGTGTGTGTGTGTGTGTGTGTGTGTGTGTGTGTGTGTGTGTGTGTGTGTGTGTGTGTGTGGGAAAATATCTCTGTCACAGCTTGTGTGTATTTAAGGGACAGATATGTAGTGAGTTTGTTGGATATTTGTGTGGACTGTATCTTGGGACAGCTGTGTCTCGCTAAGGTTTCAAAACAAACCTCTCCCCCTTTCCCACCGCCTCTCAAGGAAGGCTGTTGCAGTCGTACAGTGACACCCTAAATCTTCACAAAAACACAATTTCACACACACACACTCACACACACACACACACACACACACACACACACTCACACTCTGGTTCTTTGAAGGACAGTTGGAACGGTGTTGGATGAGACGAGTGTTGACCTTTGATAATCACTTATGACATTTGATACAGAAGAGACTCGGAGCCTGAACCTCTCACCTCCGCTTTCTTTCCTCCTTCGTGCCTCTTCGATTATGCCCAAAAGTGTGCGTGTGTTTGTGTGTGTGTGTGAGCGAGCGTGCGTGTGTGTGGTTGAGCGAGCGTGCGTGTGTGTGATGAGAAAAAATCAGCAACGAAAGAGGATTTTATGAAAGGATCGTCGTCGGTCAAAAGTCGGCATATACTTGGAAGTCTGTGTGTCTTTGTGTCGTTCCCTGAGGAGGTATGAAGACCATGCAGTGAGGGGGGGCAGGGGGGGGGGTGATGTTGAACTTCCATATTTAGACTCGGAGAAAAGGGAGAGAATCAGAGACGTGCAGAGGAGAGATAGAGAGAGAGAGAGAGAGAGAGAGAGAGAGATAGAAAGAGAGTGAGACAGGAGATATCCTGTGTGAAACACATTAGGAAAACGAGCATAGTTTGCTCCTGGCTGTGTGCAGTGTGGGGCTGCTCAGGACAAAAGATGAGTAATCCTTAGAAAAACAAGTTGTCCTAAATTGCCCTGTGAGAGCAGTGTGAAGGGGCCTTTAGCGGAGTGTGTAGGGATCATAATTGAAATGAGTTTTACTTACACAAAACAATGAAGAAAAAGCCTCTCTTACCTTCCCTCTCTCTCTCTCTCTCTCTCTCTCTCTCTCTTACCTTCCCACGCTCTCTTTCTCTCTTTCTCTCTCTCTCTCTCTCTCTCTCTCTCTCTCTCTCTTACCTTCCCACTCTCTCTCTCTCTCTCTCTCTCTCTCTCTCTCGTTTTTGTCTATCCTTCTCCTTCCGCCCTGGTATTGATGTTTTGAAATGAATACATGTCGGATAGCTGGACCCTATATTTAGTACAGAGACATACAGACATATTCTCTCTGTCTTTCTCCATCTCGTCTAACCTCTCTCTCTCTCTCTCTCTTTCTCTCATTAGCCACACACTCGCTTTTCAACCATGTGCCATGAACCCTCCGCTAGAGAGTTCAAAGGCCTGCCAAATCCCGTGAAAAGGGGGTCGATAGAATTTCCTGGAAAAAGCGTGCATCTTTGATGGAGACCTCAGGCAAATAGTGGCTCTAACTAAAAATAATTTATTTGCCAGTCCTGCAAACTAACTCACTGGTCTTGTTGTATTCGCAGTCAACCTGTTTCAGGACTATCAGGGCTGTGAGTTAAGTTTCTGTTTGAGGTCTTTCTGATTGTTACGTCACATAAGGAAAAATCTCCTGCAGCGACCATTTGAGAGCCCCTTTCTCTACTCCCTACCTTGCTACTCATTGCATCTTTATGTCAAAACGCTCTCTCTAAAATGAAGGAAAAACCATGAGTTCAAGCTTGGACATGAAACACAACTGAATGACTGTAATGAAAGACATATGAAACCCCTGGAAGGCACCAGAAACTAGCCTGACCTAACATTCGTCCCTTATAGTGGAAGGCAGCTTCTGATTTTTCATGCTTTATTTGACAGTATGAAGAGACAGAGGTGAAATGGGGCAGAGAGGGAATTGACATGCAGAGAACTACCTACTGAGCTAAAGGCGCCCCGTATAATGTTTTTCTTAACATACACAAGGCTGGCTGTGTGGCATGGTTAGGGTTAGCAGCAATTAGTGCTGATGTCCTATGGAGCAAAAAACAGTTACACTTCCAGCGGAACACTAATGAAAAAAAACAAGCTGATATGCATAGGTCTATATAAAGTCCGCCACACCCCACCCCCAAACACACACACACACACACACACACACACACACACACACCGACTGTGAGAAACAGCTGTCCCAAGATGAGTGTGGTCGTCTAGACCAGCCATATATCACAAGCCTACAAGAAGCAATCAGGGCTGCCTTCACTAACAGAGAGGACGGGCCCCTCCCCATGAAGATCAGAGAAAGACCAGACAAATCGCTATTTTCTTTTTAATTGTTTTCAAGCATTATAACACACCATGAGCAGTAACACAGGGCAATACCTTTGTGAGTATTTTTTTTGGTCAGAGCTATCGTTTTGACACAGTATAAAGCAGTCTGGATCTTAGTTGCGTTAGTGGGGTAAAAGACAGTCCCGCATGTTTCTTTTTCTCTTGGTTTATTTAGTTATTTTTCTTTGCTAACTTTTCTACTCGTCCTTCATTTTGCCATCCATCCTTTTCTCCACCTCTGCCGCTGTCTGACTCAGTGTTTTACTCCCATGTCATTCATTCTCCTTGCACCATTTGAGAGTCGTGACGGGTGGATGGAGTGATGGAGGAGGGGGGAGGGTAGGAGAGAGGAGCGGGTGTGCCTGTAGTGATGCTCGGCTTCACCTCTCTGGGTTAAAGAGCATGATAACAAAGTGGAGGAGAAAAACAAATGAAATGAAAGAAAGACAAGATTTTCCACCCCCCTAAGAGAAAGCATTAACGAGAAAAAAGAAGGGATGGAAGGGAAGAGGTATAGAAAGGAGGAGAGATAGAGCGAGAGACGGAGAGGGTGAGTGTGCAGATGCACCACACGTTGCATGAGAATGAGACAAGACAGGACACACACATACACACACAGTCGCGATGCATCTGCTATATGAGCCATTAGATCAGATGACCGAGGCCTGGTCCGTTACCTCTTACCTGCTTCTCCTCTTCCCTCCCTCTTCTCCTCCATATCCTTTCATTCTGTCTCCTCTGTATCTCCCTTTTCCCCTTAACATCAGTGTTTCTAACTCTTTTTTCTGTTTATTTTCTGTCTCCTTTTCCCCTTTTTCTTTCCATCTCTTCCCACTACATTTAATTCCTCTTTCTTGTTTTTTGTATCTTCTTTCTTACTGCTTGTCCTTCTTTCTTTCATTTTTTTCTGTCCTTTAAGAGTCCCTTTTCTTCACTGCTTTATCTCAGTCTTCCGTCCTTCCCTCATCTGTGTCTGAAGTAATGATACTCGTCACTGTTCACACTAATAGAACGACTGCTATACCAAAAGACCATAAATCACCTATTCTGTGTGTGTGTGTGTGTGTGTGTGTGTGTGAGAGAGTGTGTGACCAGGCCATTTAGTTTTGTCACTGTGATATATATAAGTGCTTAGTCTGCCTGGATACAGTACCTGGATCACGTTCTCTCTCTCTCTCCCCCCTCTCCCACTTTCGCGCACACACACACACACACACACACACACACACACACACACACACACACACACACACACACACACACCTCTAGGTGGACACACATCGATGTGAGGTCGAGACAAATGCAGGGTTGAAACAACTCATTCAATCTTTCTCCTTGGGGCACTGTGCTATACTGTGTGTGTGTGTGTGTGTGTGTGTGTGTGTGTGTGTGTGTGTGTGTGTGTGTGTGTGTGTGTGTGTGTGTGTGTATCTGTGTGTGATTGTGTGAATGTGTGTTCAGGAACAGGTGTGTGTTATCCAAGCTGTTGTAACTTTAGACACCTTCTGTCATTGTCCCGGTGTAAAGGATACCAAAGTGCTGACTAACTTGACAGCCCCTGTAGAGTGTGTGTGTGTGTGTGTGTGTGTGTGTGTGTGTGTGTGTGTGTGTGTGTGTGTGTGTGCCAGCTGCTAGGTGGGCTAACCAGCAGTGGATGGGTTTTTATTCCACCTGTCTGTACGACACAATATTATATTCGACTGCAGTTCATTATTCGTTTTTTGTTTGGTTGATTGATTCAGCCAATAAACAGGAAATATGGATAGATGTCTTTCACACATTGACACTATGCTAATGTTGTCTCAACCGGAGATAGAATATGTGAAAGAGAACAAATCAACACTTTTGAGTGGAGACTAGTTCATATTTGGCATAGATGATGACAAATATTAAATTGATCTCAAACAATGATAGACAGGCAGTTACAATGACATCAACAATAGTTTTCAAAGGTTTCAAGAGTGAACGGTCAGTCAATAAATATTTCTTTATAATGTGTTTCTTTCCAGGAAAGGGAACTGAGGAAAAGAGATAGGGTTGAGTGGAAACGCTAATGTGCAAAAGAATGAGATCAGTGTGATTTATGAGCTTCCAATCATCTTCGCCGGCCTCTCTTGTTTACGGTGCACAGAGGTGTAATTAATTTGGCTTTGATCAGCTGATAAGAGAATGCTACGTGGTGCTAGCTCCCTTAACCCCTGTTTCTCCTCTGTCCATGTATTTTCCTTCTCAACCCTCCCAGCCCCACTGTTCACATGCTGGGCTGTGCTTATCTACACATTTCCAAGAAATCTCACAACGACCTTGGTGTGACCGTGTGTGTGTGTGTGTGTGTGTTGCTAAGATGTGATAAGCTTTTTCTATTAGTTACAGCTAGCTAGACCCACCCTGCTGTAGGGAAACACGGCCCTGTTACATTGAGACTATAGGATTTAGTGGACGTTTTGTGCTCTTTGGATCACTGATAGTGAGAGAGTGTGTGTGTGTTAGTGTAAATGTGTGCTTTCATGACATGCTGGCTGGTGATGTGCTTGGGGGACCCCAGCGTTATCACGTGTATGTGTGTATATTCCTCTGCTATTTTTGTGTGCATAAAGTATGTATTTTAGATTGTGGAACGTGTGCATGTGTGCTTCCTAAGAGACAGACATGTATATTTATTTGTCAAGTGTTATGTTCATAAATGTTTATATCTACTTAGCCTGTTTATATCATTAGCTTCCTTTAACTACTCAGACATGAATTTGGTATTTTTAACTTTGAGTGCGTGTTGTATTAATGCGTGTGTGTCTGTTTATCTGTGTGTGTGTGTGTGTGTGTGTGTGTGTGTGTGTGTGTGTGTGTGTGTGTGTGTGTGTGTGTGTGTGTGCAAGCTAAGCATCACATTACCACTCAGTAATGAGGAGTCCGTGTACCCATTGACCAATCTTCACAATGCAGCTCTGCACTATAATTTGAAGGCTGCAACCGACGAAAAAATCACAATCAACTTCTATTTGTTTTATGCAGACACACACACACACACACACACACACACACACACACACACACACACACACACACACACACACACACACACACACACACACACACAGGGTTGTTTATGTTTTTGTAGAAGTGCAAACAGGATGTGATTAGGCATGCAATTAGCTATGAGCACTAAGGTTTTTCATCAGGTGTATGCTTCTGTTAAGGGGCTGTGTTAGCAGACCGACAGAGAGAGAGAGAGGGACACACAGTCCATCAATGTTTGTGAGTTTTGACTCACTTTGTGTCGTCCGTCTCTTCTATATACTGACCTTGTCAGGAACCGATTTGTTGACTGATTTTTAACGGCGATTGGTTCAATAATTGATTAATCGATTGATTGAGAAGTTGAGACTGAAACAGAAGGAGCTCCTCTTTTTTTAAATGATCCCACATACTTGATGTGTCATATTAACATACATTTCATAGCCCGTTGAGCCGAATAATGTGCTGCTATCTGTCACTTCATGCTATTGTTTTCCTGACAACGGAGAGATGCGAGTGAACACACCTGTCATGATTTGCCCTCTTTTCCTAGGATTTTGTCCAGCAACAAAAAGGCTCCTCCTCATGGGAGTTTGTGTACATTCAGTTCGTTCCCCCACATGGAGGCATTATCTTACAGAGACGGCTCGGTGCAGCTGATATTATTTGACTCTTGATAATTGATTAAGGCCCACGCTGCCACTGGTGATTCAGTGATATCATATCACGGAGTCGCAGGATCCTATTTCCCCCCCCACAGCGTCCTTGCTGTGTGCCGGCTTCCACCTCCCCCTCCCCCCGGCTCTCTGTCTCTCTTTGCGTTATGAAGCCTCAGCTGTCCTTTAGTCAGAATTAGCAGAGAGTGCTTGTGTCGCTGGCTGCAGCATCGCCCTTTTATTTTGCAGACGGCGTCGTTGGGAAGGGCGATACAAGAGCATCAGACAGCAGACTGATCCAGGGTCAGGGTGGGGGGGAAATGATAAGAGATGAGATTTCAAAGTAGACCATGTTTGGCCCAGAGCCTAGTCTGAATATTTATGGAAACGTTAAAATATATTACATTGTTTTAAAAAGTTTTAACTGAATTTAAATTGAACCATCAAAATACAACTGCAGTGTATTGCAAAATGTAATAATGCTGTGACAATTATTTCTTGCTTATCGAATTGCGTTTGAAATAAATAAAACTAAAAAAATGGCAATGAGTACCTTTTATGAAGTTAAACACAATAGGATTTGACAATACAGAAGGGTCTGGCTAATTAAAAGTGATTAGACCATCGGTAATCTGTTTGGCCGACCTGTCGCTGCTGAATTAAGGTCAGGTGAACCCATGGATTTGAAGTTTCTAAATGAGTTTGGCCTGATGTGAAAAGCCTGCAGGTTCAAGTAACAGTGTGTCTAGTGTGTGTGTGTGTGTGTGTGTGTGTGTGTGTGTGTGTGTGTGTGTGTGTGTGTGTGTGTGTGTGTGTGTGTGGACACAGGGAAAGCACACCTTAGGTCATACATACGCTACATCCAGTGCTACAAAATGAGAATCTGCTTCCACACACACACACACACACACACACACACCCACCATCATTACCATCATTAACCCCACTGCGTTCCCTTGATCTGACCCCTGTGATAAGGGTCAATCTGATTTTCTCTCCAATCCAGTTAAGAACTTTAGAACCCTGCCTTCCTGAGAATATAGATCTACAGGTAGATATAGATCAGCTGAGAGTGGGAATGGAGGGATGGATGGTAAATAAGGAAGGTGGGGAGGAGGGATTTGATAGATATGGATTATTGGAGAGACATCATTTACAGAATGCATAATTACCAATTAACTAATATCTCCTATAGAATCTGAGTATTTCTATGCCAACAACAAAACAAAGGATCTAGTGTTTTGAATGGGAAATACGTAAACCTAGAAGTTTAAGTCAAGAGTAATTTGCAGGGAATAATGAGAGTCATGCCTATAGGAAGAAGAAAGATGGAAGGAGGAGGAAAATTAGAAGCAAGACGTTGCACGGCTTGACGGGGTATTCATATTGGGATGCCTTCTAATGAGTTCCTTAGCCAGAGTGATAGAGGAGGTTCGACCTTCCTGCCTCGTGTGCAGAAAGTATAGCACGCATGCTGTTTAATCAATGTGGGACCCGCATGCATCAATGACAAAAGAATATGGGAGCATTATAGGCCACATGATGGTCTGTGCTGTGGGAATTAAAAATGACGAATAAGTTAGAGTTGGAAAGAAGGAAGTGGGAGAGATTTACAGTATAGCCAGATAGGAATAATGAGTGAAGAAGAGAGAGGGAGCAGGTAGAAGGAGGATAAGAAGATAGAGGGATGATCACATGAAATGATTGATGACGTGTTAAAAAAGAAAAAGCTTCACATGGGACTGTAGTTTTGGACAGCTGGTCAATCCCATCTGCTGGTTAGCTATCAGTGTACGTTGTTAATTGCTAACGAAGCCATTGAGAATGCCATCAGATACACTGATCTCACAGTGATGGATGCAGCAGAGGAAAGACTGCAGTCTTGGGCTCTGCAACCTGAACAAAAAATCAAGTTTCCCTTAAGCTTCAGTAAGATTCACTGGGCACTTATCTGATTTGTTTAAAGTTGAGAACTAACTGGCCAGTCAGAATGAGTAGAGTGTTTGACGACTCTAGTTTAGCACAAGGAATGGTAAGTAGAACTGTAGATCATTGTTTTAAAGATGTGATCCGGACCCAACCACGGGGTTACAAGGCAATTTGAGGAACAATGAATAGTTTGTCACTCTAAGGGGTCGTGCCTTCACTGCAAGGTTACCCTAGATGTATCCCCAGGTTTTTAAAATGAACTGGATGCTGGCTCTAGCTTTGAACTGTCATATATGAGAGTGGTATTGATCTTCTCATCTAGATCTTGGCAAAAGTGAATATGAAAAACTTACCCTAAATTTTAATATAGTCCTACAGTAGAACAGGATGTGTCTATGCAAATGTACATCTGAACATCGGAAATCTCAACATAGAAAAATGGTGGTTGTTGAAATTTCCGACCATCAACTAATGCTGCTACTTCGAGACAGTGTGACAAAGGAACAGTTTGACGGAATAAATCTGGTCATTCTTCCCCCTATAGCATTTCAAAAAGTTTTTTTTTATATCGTGCGTGTTAGTTTCCGCTGTTCAACATGCAATACAGATTCAACGTAATACAGGACAGACGCAGGGTGAAAGTAAGTTTCTACATACATTGTACATTGAGATTAAGATGTCCACACAGAGGACTGTAATTGATTGATAGATGGATTGCAGCCTTAAGGCCGAGTCAGAGTGCTGTGGAATTAGATACTAGGAAGACGGCTGGACACCTGAGACTGAAACATCCTAGACACTGAGGGTTAAAGCCTGTTCACTGGCAATTTAATCAACAGTGGTCTCCCACAGGGAATATGAAAAGTGGTTGCCAGTGCTTCAAGAGATTGCTCATGTGACGACAAAGAATCAACCTCCTTGATACAGAAGCCTGACTTTAAGTTAAACATCTGGACTAACATATTCTCTTAAATGACTTCTCTAAATTGTGATTATCTTATTATTGAAGCTCATGCTCTGATTGGTTGACACAGAGAATATGACATATAAACAATGTAAAGCAGTTGGATCTGGAGTAGTGGTTTCTTTTGTGCAAACCCATTTTTGTAATTTCTGGTCCAGTCCATGATTTAATTTTTAATTTTACTTTTCCTTTATTTGACCAGGCAGGTCATTAAGAACAAATTCTTATTTACAAAGACATCCTGTCAAAACACAAAAAGCCTTTTGAGGGAAGGGGGTTTGGGGTTGGGGGACTTACAGTAATCTTCCCCCTGTTCTATCTATCTGTCGCCTTCTTCAACATCCAACACAAAATATTTCCATTTTTCCAATCAAAACTCCAATGTTTGCCTTGGATTCTCTTTCCATTCTGTCCCCACACTGAAGTGTCACCCTGAATGAACCTGGCTGATATAGGGCCTCGGCAGCACCACCTCAGCTGCCACCACCACTCTTATTTCTGAGCTGTGAATCGGCTTTCCCCCTCCGATCCCATTACCCCTCCAGACCGCTACCTGCCGATTCAAGGCGGCAGCTATCTACTCCTTTTAGCCCACCGTTCCCTCTTGTCTTCATCCCTCCGGCATCATCCTGAGCCACAAAATAACCGGGCTGGTGAGGTTCACAGCTATGACTTCGAGGCTGTTGTCAACCCTGGTTTGAGCCCAGGACTAGTGTGATACTAGTGTTACGTGAGGGTATATCATGCTTTTTACAGCAATCATTTATCATGATTGCTGTTACTGATCTCAATTTCTTTTCATATGATATGAACATTTTGACCAGCATTGCAATGCATCCCCAATATGATTTCACCTCATATCCAATAGTAACACAGTCACACATGGTAGACAACTAAAGACATATTTACATAGAGCACTATCACACACTACGTGAACGTGATTTTAATCGTTCCACCAATGTTTCAACATTGGCTTTTTCCTGCGTTAGCCTCCTGAAAAGAATACATACACCTGAGAGAATTAAATGCACTGGAGCTTAGTGTGCTGCAACTCCGACAAGCTTACAGCCATTCAAGGGTACAGATGGAGGAAACAATCAAGAACAACAATTTATGTTTCAACAATCTCCGTTTGGCAAGTTTGCCGGTACACAAAGGCGATGCATAATATGTGATTCTGCCGTGGATTGTTTGTGCAGTAGTCTATGAGGTTACTGAACTCTTACAGAATGACTGTGCTTTGTCCATCTCTCAGCATTCGTGCATCCCATCTCAACGCCCCCACATGTAAGCCCCTCTCACATCCCTATAGTCTTGCATTGCACTGAGCTGCTGCTGTGCTGTGCTGCCCTTCACCCGCTCTTGTTTGGCTTGTGGCTTAATCCGTCGGCCATCGGAACGGTCAGATATAGCCTTGACTGCTAATCTGACAACAATTAAGCAGGGGTGCTTACAGACAAGGAGAGAAGGGGGGGTGGGGGGGGGGGGGAGGGGGGGCGTGGCTCTGCTCCTGCCTCCTGCTCACAGAATGCTGGCATCACATTTACTGCCACCTTATGTACTGTCAAACTGATGGATGGATAGGTAGATAGATGCAGCTGAGGTAGGCATGTCCTGGCTGCATTTAGCACACAGAGCAAGAGATATAGAAAATAAACATACCACATCTCAAACATATGCAGCAAAGCAATAAGCACTTTAATCAGCCCGTTTGAGCATGGGCATACTTTTCTAGGCTGTTTGGCTTAATTCTTGGTGTATTTCCATCCCCTTCGTCATTAGCCTCTTATACACGCAGGGGACAAGGCAAGGGATTCACCTGGGCTGCCACGTCCAGATTTAGCCTTCTGTGTGCCTCTGCTGCATTTATTGCAAGCTGAGAGATAGTGGTAGTGGAGGAAGGAGGGAGAGAGAGAGAGAGAGAGACAGAGAGAGAGAGAGAGAGAGAGAGAGATTAGGTTGCAGCATGACAGAGGTTGGCTGGAGGTGAGATCATTGTAACAGATCTCCCAGCAGGAAGGGAGAGCTGTGGACGGATACCTTTGCCCATAGTGAACCCAACTAAAAAACCTTGAGTGACAGAGGGGCCAGAGATCAGGCGTGATTTTTTTTAATTGAATGCAATTGATGTATATGCAATTTGGGTGCTTTTCATCATGCTTGTCAATGGTGCAACAAACATGTTAGCAGTATCAAGTTTTGCCGTTCAATGGCGGGCAGTGGTGGCTTACATTCTTCCGGGAGTCTTTAAGAAATGTACATAAGGGTCATTAAGAAAGTTATTAGTGCATTAGTGCCATATCCTCCCGTCTGCTGGAAGGCCTTCTGGGTGTCCAAGGGTAAAAATAGAAGGTAAAGATTGAAGCACTGACAAAAACCAAACGGCACATAGGTGGAAGGGGGCTGCTTACCATGCATGTGTGATTTTAATGTAACATGAAATCCAGCACAATGATAGCACAAATGATAAAGACACAAGTACATGCTAATTTTGCTGAGTCACTTTGGTTTAATGAGAGAGGCTACGAGTAACAAATTTAAAGTTCAAACTCATTTGCATGACGAATCAAAAGCAAAGCTTTTTCTGTCTTACAAATCAAGGTTTTCTGAAAAAAAGGGGAGAGGATGAGCATTTGATTGAACTCTTGAGCATCTTTGAGTTGATACTAGAGCGACATCTGTAACACCTGTTGTATTGACCGAAGGGTAGCGTTCATTTGAAGCATGACTGTGTCTGGGACAGAGAGTTAGAGAGCCTTTGATGATGATGGTGTGTGTGTGTGTTTTATAGAGAGGAAGGAACAAAGGAAACACTATGTTGACATGTGTGCGTTTGTCACTAAGTCGATATGCAAGAGATTAATGCCCTTCTCCACATCTTACTCTTCAGGATCAATCTGTTTCTTCTATCAGTTCATCTCTACTGTTCTGTCTCAATCATTGCAAGAAAGCAATAATGCTCAGATTCAGATCAGTAATGCAGCACCTGGATTAACAATGTTTGCAGTTATAATGAAGGAGCAGTAAGGCCCTATAAAGTAACAGTGACAGAAGGAAATGTACAGAATCAGACAGAATGCCTACAGAATACAGAACGTTTTAATATCTTAACCTGATCTTGCCAGATGAGAGTTTCCCATTTTTGTGAATAGGCAGACGGTAATGGATCATGCTTTCCACAGTGCTACCTGGCAGAATATTGGTCACTCATCTACATACAGTATGCATCTCTGTGCATCAATTTACCGTTTTTTTTTCCAGTTAACAGCCACGCCAAGGGGCCCCCTACGCTGCTTGTTTCTGCATTCTGTTACCAATAGAATGCAGAAACAAGCAGAGAATGCATGTAAGGAAGATCAGACTGTAATCTTTCTAATCTCAAGAATGTTCATAAGGACATTCATCAAACTGCTGTTGAAAGCGCAGACTGGTGTTTTCGCTCAAGGATACCTCAGCAGGGTAAGGTGAGCGATGCCACCCCAGCTGTTTGAGGACATAAATCAAACACACGTGCACAGACACACGCACATACCGGCATGCGTTTCACTTCCTTCTCAATTGGCCTCATTTGTGCTCATCACAGTGCATTTACAGATAAACACACGTATCAACATTGACCTCATGACTTACTGATTGGCCGCCCGCCTGACTGCTGCTGGTCGTTCACTGAGTTTGAGGAAATTTGCGACATTAACTATAGAGAATTATTTCAGAATGTTCCTTTTAAAGGCCTAACAAATGTGACAGTTCTCTCCCTTAGAATTCTCTTTCACATTTGCCCTGAAGAATGAAATAAAGAATGCAAGCTACCAATTTAGTGTGCGAGTGTGTGTGTGTGTGTGTGTGTGTGTGTGTGTGTGTGTGTGTGTGTGTGTGTGTGTGTGTGTGTGTGTGTGTGTGTGTGTGTGTGTGTGTGTGTGTGTGTGTGTGTGTGTGTGTGTGTGTGTGTGTGTGTGTGTGTGCGTGAGTGAGTGAGTGACAGGGATTCACTTTCTCATAAATCACTATCCGTCATGTGGTAGCAACACAGCATGAGGTCAAGGGCACACATACACACACACACACTTGCCACAAGGGCTGGTCTGATTATAATTGATTGATTCCACAATAATACCCAATTTGCATGGATCGTAAAGCTTTAAGTAATGTGTTGTGTGTGTGTGTGTGTGTGTGTGTGTGTGTGTGTGTGCGCATGCATGTGTGTTTGTGAAGGGTCATCTGTGTCTGGCAGCGGCACCTCAAGTCACCAGCAGCCTGTGAAAGAATCTGGTCATGAGACAGTATAGGACCTAAATATAGACACACACACACACACACACACACACACACACACACACACACACACACACACACACACACACACACAACTACACAACCACACATGCACACGCCGATATCTGTCTGAGCTGTATTTAAATGAGCCAGTGCACTTATCGAAGAATCAGACTGCAAATTTGCATTCTTGGTAATGGGTCCATTTCTCTTCCCACGTTCATCTTCCATTCCGAACAAGGAAATGAAAACTCCACAGGGAGCGGAGATAACCTCTCTGTCACTCTTTTTGGCCAACCTTGTCCGCCGCCTTTCACTTCAGGCATAATGACATACTTGCTTTTAACCAATGCAAACACATAGACACTCATATGTACTGTATGGGTAATATAGCACAGTTACATACGTATATTAGCTTAGAATAGAATTGCTTGTGAGGGTCGATGGGTTCGCAGGTTTGAATCTTGTTTAGAGGAAGGTAACAAGCCCTAGCATTGGACTTGAACTGTTTGTACTGGGCTGTTCCTGCTGTGTATACACGTTAACTCTGTGAATGTAAAACAGGCTGCTGATGAAAAAAAACGTTTTGTGCTCAGTCAAGCTTCCCCAGGTAAATAAAGATTAAACCACATGAGATAATGATTCCCATTGTTCTGCATCCTAATTCAGCTTTTGTCCATCCCCCTTATGGGTTTTCCTTGTCTGACTTTGTACTTCAGTAATCAAACAGCAAGCAGTCAATTGGCTTTTTGTGGCCCTTATTACATTTCGGAGGGGGGTGTCTTTTTTTTTGTTCCCAGTAATTAATGTCCCTTCTCTGTTGACTGCAGAAGACAGAAAAAAACTGAGCCGTAAGAAGTTAAAATCGTGCGTCTTTCGCTTCACATTACCCGTCAACAAATGACTCGCCCATCACGGGCGACTGATTCACGGCATGATGAAGCACTGGTTGTCAACCTGAACAGAGGGACCCTTTGGAAGGTCACAACACATTTCTACAGGGTCATAACATGAGGTCTTGAATAAAGAATATAGGGTTTTCCCTGGGAAGTGCCGTGCTGATGCTGACCAATCGTCTGGATTACCTCTTACTCGATGTTCACTTGCTGGGTTACCTTATTTATGGGGCACAATGCTGGGATTTCCGAGGTGTTCATTTTTAAAACTGCCCTCAGTCAAAGTGACCTTGAAGAAAGTGAGAGTTAATGCAAAGGGACACTTAACGGATTCCCCAACCTGGCATGCTGCCGTACATCTTCCATGTCAATTCTATGTGCGAAGAGGCTGGAAGATGATTGCAGCTCTCCATCCCCCGCTCCTCTCATCATCACCATTTTTCAGCTATATGGGCTCCAGGTCTGTCACTTAACCTTCACGTGTACGTATCCCTTCACCATATTCTGTATTGCAGTGTTTCAGTCGACAGTTTGAAACATTTAAAAGTTCAAAGCCCTGTTCAGATATATAGGGAAAGAGTCAATTCTCCCTGATTGAGTATATCAAATATGTCACTTTAATTCTTATGAGGTGCAACACTTACGCTGTAGTTGTTATCATTGGAAAAGACCCCTCTCACCTCTCTTCACTACTGCTTATAACTCTATAGGAGCAACATAGTGTTCAATGTTACTCTTGATGGGCTATACCAGCTCCAAAGCTGTTTTTCTATAGATATGAGTCAACTGGCACTTTGGACATTTTTAAAATTAAGAATTTATATATATATATATACAGTATCTCACAAAAGTGAGTACACCCCTAACATTTCTTCAAATATTTCATTATATCTTTCCATGCGACAACACTGAATAAATGACACTTTGATACAATGTCAAGTAGTCAGTGTACAGCTTGTATAACAGTGTAAATTTACTGTCCCCTCAAAATAAGTCGACACACAGCCATTAATGTCTAAACTGCTGGCAACAAAAGTGAGTACACCCCTAAGAAAAAATGTCCAAATTGGGCCCAAAGTGTCAATATTTTGTTTTGCCATCATTATTTTCTAGCACTGCCTTAACCCTCTTGGGCATGGAGTTCACTAGAGCTTCACAGGTTGCAACTGGAACCCTCTTCTACCCATTCATGACGACATCAAGGAGCTGGTGGATATTAGAGTCCTTGCGCTCCTCCATCTCCCGTTTTAGGATGCCCCAAATATGCTCAATAGGGTTTAAGACTGGAGACATGCTTGGCCAGTCCATAACCTTTACCCTCAGCTTCTTTAACAAGCCAGTGGTCGTTCGGAGGGGTGTTTGGGGTCGTTATCATGTTGCAGTACTGCCCTGCGGCCCAGTATATGAAGGGAGGGGATCATGCTCTGCTTCAGTATGTCACAGTACATGTTAGAATTCAATGAACTGTAGATCCCCAGTGCTGGCAGCACTCATGCAGCCCCAGACCATGACACTCCAACCACCATGCTTGACTCTAGGCAAGACACACTTGTCTTTGTACTCCTCACCTGGTTGCCGCTCCACACTCTTAACACCATCTGAACCAAATAAATGTATTTTGGTCTCATCAGACCACAGGACATGGTTGCAGTAATCCATGTCCGTAGTCTGTTTGTCTTCAGCAAACTGTTTGTGGGGTTTCTTGTGCATCATCTTTAGAAGAGGCTTCCTTCTGGGATGACAGCCATGCAGACCAGTATGATGCAGAGTGCGGCGTATGGTCTGAGCACTGACAGGTTGACCCCCCACCCCTTCAAGCCCTTCAGCAATGCTGGCAGCACTCATACGTCTATTTTCCAAAGCCAACCTCTGTGTACGACGCTGACCATGTGCACTCAACCTTCGTAAACTGGGCCGCAGGGTGGTATTGCAACATGATAACGACCCCAAACACACCTCCAAGACGACCAGTGGCATGCTAAAAAAGCTGAGGGTAAAGGTTATGGACTGGCCAAGCATGTCTCCAGACCTAAACCCTATTGAGCATCTTTGGGGCATCCTCAAATGGAAGGTGGAGGAACGCAAGGTCTTTAATATCCACCAGCTCTGTGATGCTGTCATAAATGGGTGGAAGAGGGTTCCAGTTGCAACCTGTGAAGCTCTAGTGAACTACATGCCCAAGAGGGTTAAGGCAGTGCTGGAAAATAATGGTGGCCACACAAAATATTTACACTTTGGGCCCAATTTTTAAATTTTTTCTAAGGGGTGTACTCACTTTTGTTGCCAGCAGTTTAGACATTAATGGCTGTGTGTCGAGTTATTTTGAGGGGACAGTAAATTTACACTGTTATACAAGCTGTACACTGACTACTTTACATTGTATTAAAGTGTCATTTATTCAGTGTTGTCCCATGGAAAGATATAAAGAAAAATGTGAAGAAATGTGAGGGGTGTACTCACTTTTGTGAGATACTGTATATATATTCTCTATCTTTAGTCAGTTTTTAAACCTCCATTATACAACTCTTTGCCCAACAGAGTCACTTGTGATGGATGAAAAAAGTCATTATGGGAATTGGCTTAAAGGATATTCTCAGCTCAGTGATTCTGCAATAAGAGAGATTGCCCCAACATCTATGTCTTCTTGACAAGTATAAAATATCTTGAGCGACCAGTGATACCAAAGTGTCTTAGCCTTGGAATTATTCATGTAACACAGCAGCGGATGCACAAGACCTAAGATAAGAAATCATCCCTCAAATTGGGGGGGAGATTTCTAGTCTTCTTTCTTTCACACTTCTGTAATCTACAGCCAAGCGAGCTTGACCTTGTATGGTGGTTGTGTGTGTGTGTGTGTGTGCGTGAGAGAGAGAGAGAGAGAGAGAGAGAGAGAGAGAGAGAGAGAGAGAGAGAGAGTGTGTGTGTGTGTGTGTGTGTGTGTGTGTGTGTGTGTGTGTGTGTGTGTGTGTGTGTGTGTGTGTGTGTGTGTGTGTGTGTGTGTGTGTTTCTAAAGGGAAGTTTGGACAGTCCAGTACACTGAAGGACTCATGGGCACATGACTGAGCTTGTGACTGTCCCTAACATTACAAAAGGCCTGGCGTAGAGCGGCAGCAGGGCTTTGATTTCTCTGCGGATCAATAAAGTGTGTCACGCTATTATCAGATGCATGCAAGTGGTTGGTTTATGTGAAGTGGCTTATTTTATTTGCACGTAAAATGACGGCTTACATTTGTTTAAACCTGCTAAGCTAATTAGCTGGTATGTTCTGTAAGTGGCATGTAGTCTTTCGTGCGCAACTTCATATTTTTAGCTTTTAGTCCAAAGAAAAAGTGGGCTTATTAACCCCACCCAAACTACTTAACTCAAACAGTAATATGTACTAAACCAGTCTTGTGTAAATCCCAATATGCTATTCATAGAAAACCAATGGGAAGACATGATGGAGCTTTACCTCAGCAACCATGGTGAAGAGTCAAACAAGAGATAATCCCTTGGTAGAATGTGTCGTGTGGCCTTTTGCGTGTGAGCAAAGATAGACTTGAAGCATGCACACAGTCCAGGCCAGCACCAACACACAGAGTCCTGCTGCTGGCCTTTTCCACATCCACTGGCTCATTTTAGTCCAGATAGCTCTCCCACGTGCAGGCCCCCGCTATAAATAGTGCTAAGTTTAATGCCTGATTGTCCCCGAAGGCTTTTTTTATGACTGAATGGGCCAGTAGGTTTTGACTGTTTTTACCATGGCAGATATTAGCCACAAATGGAAGCCACCACGCTTGATTGTTTTTTACACCCCATTCCCTCCAGTGAGTGCCCCCCCATCATCACACACTGATGCCCTTCACACACAGGCACACACGCTAGCCAGCAGGTTTGATAGCTTTCAAAAGGTCAAAGGCCAGGGATTAAGTTGTGCATTTACACCAGCATTAACTCTATTTATACTGTACTTAAAATATGAATTCCACATCTATCTGACACTATTTGTTTCAGTATAAAAGTGCATTTATCCTGCTCTATTTCAGCATAGCTCTTTTATCTCTGTCGTGGAATAGCTTATCATTCATATTTGCCTAACACCTTGAACTTAGAATAAATCTTATTTCAATTCTCCCAGAAGTATCCCCTTTCAAAATGGTCTATTTCATTTAAATGGCATGCCCATTTGCTTAATCATCTAATTCTTCATTTCAGCAATAACAGTTTTAGACATAGACATATAGAATGATGTGTTCATTCCTCAGATGCCATTGTGTTTTGCCACTGCCGTTCTAGTACATTCAACTGGGAAGAATAGGACACTTCTGCATCTCTTTATTGCCTTTTCTTTTACAAACATAACACATTTGTTTTTCTCTGGTGCTTTTCAGCATAAATCCTCATTTATATTCATACTGGATTACTCTTGTTTTATTTTGCTTAAGGCCACTTCAGTTGGGGCATGTTCATGGAGCCAGAGTGAGCTTCTTCTCTACAGACTCTCACTTGGAGGCTGTTTCACTGCCTTTCTGGGCTAATCGGGTGATGAACTGTGTTTGACCAAGTGCAGGAGGGCACTATTCCTTCGAAAGTGCAAAGCTGTATCTATTTTTTTTATATACTGTACAAATAAACTGTCATCATCAGGAGTATGAAAGAATTGGCCTTTGTTCAATTGCTTAAAACCCACCTATGTATCTGTTTCCCCGTCTAAGTATAGACCATTTAGGCTATACAGATGAAAGACGGATTCTGAATAAATGTAAGATTAAAGAATCTAACTTAAAACTCCAATGATGAATATTCATGTCATTTCCCTTATTCAACAAGGAGTCCATGTTCCATCTTTATTACTTTGATTTTGTCTTTGTATCTCCTCATTACGAAGCCATAACTTGTTTCTAATACACTGAAGTCTTCAACGGCCAAAGATGATACATGCCGACTCTTTAAGATTTCTCGATGTGTGTCTGTTTCCGAGCTCACCAGCCGCCCGCATGTGAGAGGCCATAGGTCACTGCACTCAATACAACACAATGAATGCAACAGGATGTTCAGTGATCATGAACCAAGAAAAAAAATATAGTAAAAGGAAGTGAGCACGTAGCAGAAAATGCATCTTTTTTGGCTCAGCTGCTTCCACCTCCCGGCGTGTGTGTTTGTGTGTGTGTGTGCGCGTGTGTGTGTTCCATGTTGTGTATCTGTCTGGGACCTCATCTTTATTCAGAGCCAGCGCGCCGTCGGGAGCACGCCGCCTCAACCACATTCCACCGGCCACCTTCTGCTGCACCATGTTCAAACATGCGTCACATGTTTGCTGTTCATGCGTGACACTTTGCTCGGTCACGTTTGTGTGTTGCATAGTGTTGTATGCTTGTGTTTGTGTGT
>OX442356.1:21389831-21511915 GCA_949357725.1 Hyperoplus immaculatus | reverse complement strand
GTCTGAGTCTCAGCCATGTGTTGTGGCTGCAGACCACGTGGCTGCTAACTTCTGCCTTAGCAGGGCTCCTGCCAGGGGGAGGGGAGGGGTGGGTTCACTTCAGGGTTCCTTTTTAGAATGCCTGAAGAGTTCTTGACAGTGTTCCAGGGGCTTTTAGGAGGTTTCTAAGAATACTTTGAGGATCCTTTCGGGGGATCTCAGTAGTTCTTTGTAGGGTAAAGGGAGGTTCCTGAAAGGGGTTGAAGGGATCCATAAGGGTTCTTTGAGGGACTCCAAATGTCCTTAAAGTGGTTGAGGGATCATTGAGGGGTGTTAAACAAAGTTGGGTAATGTAGTGTTCACGGGAATAGGGGTTGAGAGAGTTTTTGAAAAGGGTTTCAGGTGCCTTTGAAGTGGTCCAGGTCTGGATTTTTTTTGTGAGTGTTAAAGGGGTTCTTGCGGGAGATAAACAGTATTAAAGGGAAATCTGTTGTTGCATTCTTATCTCGCTGTCATTTTGAGAGTGGCTTGAAGTAATCCTCCTACAGTTACAACAGGATTGATGAGACTCTCCTACTATGGATAAGAGATGGAGAAAAACATGGATTGATCAACCATGGATCCACCATGACCAAAGAGTCCACATGCATTTAACATGACTATACACAGAGCTGCTCATTTCACTGATTAACACACTCCTTAACCAACGAAGGGGAACTAATCACCTGAAGACCTCTTGGGTCACGGTTGCACATTCGTTGTGAGCCACAGGGAGATGTGCAGGATAAATGCATGAAAACACTTTCGGATCACTTGCGGTCCTACTGGTATACATAACATGTTTTCTATCTAATCCTGCATTGTGTCGCGGGGGCCGATGCCTCTATCGGTTTCAATGTCGAAACCTCCTTTAACACAAAAGTCTCATTATCTAGAATGAGTAGCTGTTGAGAGATGAGGGGCTGTTGATGAGAGCTCCTTGTGCCTCCAACAGGGAACGGGGTAATAACAAACATCATATACTACTGTATGCCGGATGATGGAGGCTTTTTATCCAAAGTGCTCCCACACTACTTCAACTGCATACATATTTTAGAAAGGGGTGACTGTGAACTAACCCCCCCCCCCCCCCCCCCCAATAAGAGTAATGAACTTTTCAGAAAATATCAACCTTGGCATTCTCCTTCAGGGGACAGAATCATTACCCATGTCTGTGTGGTAGCTTGTGTTTCAGAGAGCAACGGTAACAGAAAAAAAAATTAAAAATTGAAACTTTAATTTCATTTTTCAATATCATAAGAGAGCAAAAGCGGCAGACCGACATAAGTTATGAATTCAAACTTTTTTAATCTCTCACAGTTTTTTTTGGGTTCATGTCTTTTTTAAAAGTGACTATTTTTATGTATCTTAAAAAAGACCCAACCGCCTGGTAAAAATTGCTTTCATCTCGATTGTTTGACTAACGTGACCTTTTCCCTCTCTCTCCTTCTCTTTTTCCGTCACCAGTATGGGGAGGAGGAGGTGTGTTCGGACCGCTTGGACACTGACTTCCCGGACATCGACCTCTCCCAGCTGGACACTAGTGACTTCGACAGCGTCAATTGCCTCAGCGAGCTACAGTGGTGCAACGATCAGCCGGCAGATGTGTCACCGGCCTCCATCCACTACAGTACAGCGGATGAGCTCTTTGAGGTGGGGTTTAACTGAATATTTCACTTTTGAAAAGTGCAGGTACAAAAGTTAAATGCTCAAGCAAGCACTTTCACAAAAGAATAAACCCTCCTCGTCAACAAATTCAAGTCCAGATTGCATCTAGTTCAAGGTTAATCCACAAAGTTGCCCCCCACCAAAGCAGCACTTTAACTGGAAAGTTCTCGAATCTGATTTGATTCAGCCATGGGAACCCTAAATGGCTGAACCCATTACTTGGAAGTCTTGAGAATATGTGATTTAAGATTAAGAGTGAGAGAGAGGGGGGGTGGCTGGCTGATCATTTCTAACAATAATTTTCCATTAAAACTCTTGTCGGCTTCATGGAAGTGTTTGTTCAGAGGATCTTCGGCAGATTTAGTTTAATCAATGCGCAAACAAAACAGTGTCTGCTTGCTCTCAATCTGTTGTGTATCTTTTTAATATTTAATTTGAACAGGCATTGTCTTGTTTTGTGTGGCCTTGCCAAGAAAGAATACACAAACACTGCCATCAAGAAAAAGGAGGGTTTCTTTTTTTGACCAGGGCTATTTAATTAAATGTATTTTCATTTGGTAATTTTACTTGTACAGTATATAGCATATTTATTGCTCAGAAGTTTAATACATCTTGGCCTTGGGGTAAACTGATAAAAAAGTAATGTAACATGATAGGAAGAAGATCATCGGGTGGGATCGGCCCAATGTTTTCTATAGGGACAATAAAAGTCCTTTGGCTCCAGTATCAGGTGCCCTTTGCTGGAGGAATTCAGGGAATACCCTTTCTTGTTTTGTCTCTATCTGAAAGTCAACTACTGATCATTGATTGTCTAAAGGTTTCCAGTCCCAGCGATATGATTACTCGTGGTGCCATTACCGAAGCTAAATTGAGTGCATATCCAGAAATAAAAACACAGCAGCAATGAGATAAAGTAGCATTTACATCCAGATCATGGTCCATGATGTAATACGACTCCGTTTGCCGGAAAGTGCTCTGATGATGCTGTGATGCAGCGCAGTACTATTGGTTAAATAAAGCCGGGGCAAGGCATGATGGGAATGCAAGGTGAAGTAAACGCAGACTGTCTCTCTCTCAGCCCTGCACTCTCTGGCTCTCTGCCTCCTTCAGATGTTTTATATTCTTATTTCGATCGCCATTAGCTGACGCCTAAACGGCTGCTTGCCTTACCCCCAGTGTCGACACAAAACTTTATGACGCAGGTGGCATCCTAGGACAGACTCAAAAGTACTACATTAACCGGAACAGATATTGGTATTGACGTAAAAAAAATCGTTATGAGAAAAAGATGCAACAACAAGACAAAAAAACAAAGATGATGGCATGGAGACAGGCACATTCATCTCTTATTTCCTCTCTTCTCAGTTCTTTGTCAGTATTTTTCAAACACTCTCTTAGCTGCTGTCTCTAGTCTTATCTTTTAATTTTAACTCCAATGTTGCACCCTTTAATTGCTGTATTAACTCTCTCCGTCTTTCACTCAAACACATATCTTTTGTAACTGCTTCTCTCTCCTAGTGTTTCTTTTACTTTTCATATGTCTTCTCTCTGGCTTTCTTTTCCATGAACTTTCTCTTAACTAATTTAAGCAAATGATGTAAAGCTTGTACACATCACTTTACTATTTTATACTGTCCTCTCTCTGTATCACATGCACTAGACTGTATTAAAACAAAAGGGCTATTTGTTTTCCCCTCAGCTGACACCCACCAACCCCCAACCCCCCAACCTTTTTTTTCTCTGGCGTATTATATTTTTGCCAATACTGTATTGATTAGACTAATACAGCGGAGCAGACGGTCAGACGGCATTCAATTATAAACCTGAAGTAATGAATAGAGTGATAAGGACACGGATCAAGCCCCCCAGTGTCGCCGTCTCTCCAATGTCTCATCAATACATCACAGCACTTATTTAGTGGCGCATCGGAATCTTTTCCCATGTTGGACGGGATTGATCTTGTGTGTGTGGCAAGGGCTTCTTTGTAACCCTGGGCAGGTTAGACAGAGGAATGAATAGAGTTGGAATGTATATGCATAATGTCTATATTCAATAATTAGACGTCATTATGCTTGTGTCATTCCTGTAACTTTCTTTTGCTTTCTGTCTCCGTTTCTATCCTACTCACCATGGGAATCGAATTATTATCCAGGAAATGTAATTAATATCAGTTTAATCTAATTGACATAAGCAGGTAATATCCTTGAGTGCTTTTTAATGTACAAACACACCAGTAATGTTAATAAAACCTTTTTTAACTGTGATTTTTATATATATACATATATATATATATATATATATATACATATATATATACATATATATACATATATATACATATATATACATATATATATATATACATATATATATATATATATATACATATATATATACATATATATACATATATATATATACATACATAACGGCAACGTCACCGTACCCGAATCCTAAATATCCCCATAGCAGACGCTATATTTCATCGGGGGGAAAACTTTGTTTTGCGCCACAGTTGAGCTTAGACTCGGCCGTAATGCTGCTGCACACACACACACAGACACAGACAGGCACACACACACGCTGCATGTCAGAGACGAGGGGCGCTACCAAAAAGACGAGAGGAGCGGTTGGAGCAGTTGGAGAGTTTAGACACACATGCGCGCACATTTATTTACATAAAATTGCAATCGCAGTCATTTGTGCAGTTATGTAAAATGTTTCACTAAGGAAAATGACAGAAAAAGTAACGCACAGTGACTTTGATGAGTAACTTTAATCTGATTACTGGTTTGGAGATAGTAACGGGTTAGATTACTCGTTACTGAAAAAAGAGGTCCGATGCCGGTAACGCGTTACTAAGTAACATCTTGTTGAACATTATTTATTTTCATCACCAATTATCATAGTAGAACAGCTTCCTCAAGCAGTTTGTGATGCATGTTGGAAACAGGAGATGAGCCCCTGGTCTGATGCGCCACCTGGCTTGAGAAACACGTTCTCAAAGACTTACTTTGAGTCATTATTTAGGGAGCACACACATATTATGAAAGAATTCAAATGAGCCATTTTAATCTAGATTAATCTAGATTAATTCCAAAATTAATCTAGATTAATCTAGATTAAAAAAATTAATCTATGCCCACCTCTAATATATATATATATATATATATATACATACAAGACTGTGATTTTTATATATATATATATATATATATATATATATAAATATATATATATATATATATATATATATATATATATATATATATATATATATATATATATATATATATATATATATATATATATATATATATATATATATATATATATATATAAAAATCACAGTCTTGTACAATGTGAATGTACAAAAAGAGAATTAAACATTAGAATGAAAAGGGCAACCTTGTATTGTTGAACTCTTTGGAAAATTATGTAAACTCTGCAAAAAACAAAACTTATTTGACACAGGGACAACTATAGTTATCAGATATATCATCATTTGTATACCTGCAAATATGGCTTACTAATAGTAGCTATGATTTTGAATTTCAAATTCGAAATGGCAGCCCCCTATAAAGAGATAGAGGCAGCAAGCGTGAGAGACAGTGAATACATGTAATACAAAATAGTTTTGCAGCTGAGAAACAGATGGGGTGATAAAAGGGAGAGAGAGAAAGAGAGAGACAGATGAATGGAGCTTGGCGGCTTCCCGTAGGCCAGCCAATGCTATCACCTCTCCACCAGACTCTGCTCTCAGCAAGATGGCAGCTCCATAACAGTAAACAACTCCTGTGAGGAGAAGGGATTGAAGGATGGAGAAAGGACACATTTTCGGACTGAAATTGGAGTTTAAATCATATTTTCTGCTGATAAGCTTCATTTTTCGACCAATTCCATGCTTGTAAAAGTTTGCACACCATCATGGGGGCAAAACGAAACCAAGGCAGTCAAAGAGAGTCAAACTGGATCACATCGTATGAGAGACAGTGCCAATAGGTCAACACTGTTCACTGAAAGCCCTGCTTCAGCAAACCTGTGTATTGTTCTGTCTAATGAGGTCAAAGGTCACAGTTACCGCAGCCCCAACATGATGATGATAAATAAGAGCAAGAAGCCAAAATGGACAGCTAATTAGAGAACATGGCAGAGGGAGATGGAAGAGTGGGGGGTTCAAGGAGTGATTCAGCAATGACACAGTGCTTCCAAAAACACAATTTACCTCTTTGCCGAGGACAATAACTTGAAGGCATGCAGTACACATTAATACATCTGGTAAAGAGGAGTTCTTTTCAAACTATTTAAAATGACTCAAGACTAAGTGACTCAAATGTGGCTTTTATTTCACTTCTTTGGATTGCAGGGCGGGGTTACACAAGGGTTAGGGAATTGTTACTGTGCATTTTTTTAAATCTTTATCCATGACAGTAGCTTGTTTGAATCTCCCACACAAGACATGTTTCTTGTGAAATGGCAGTTTGGGGGTCCAATTCGTTTTGTGGTTTTCATTTTGCCAGAATTATACAGCGTTACTTATGACAGTGTTGTCAATCCAAATCATTTACTATATATGTATATACTGTATATATATTTTTTTTTTACACAACAGTAGTTGACGGTGTTTGTCCGAGATGTCATGTTCAAATTCACAGATTTTCCTGGGCAACTTTAAGAATTTTCATCCATGTGGGCTTATATATCAGCAAGTAAACAAAGTTACCAAGGTCCATTAATGAACTTTCAATTCAAAGGTAGCCTTTACAACAGCAACTAAATTCACCTGGTGGAAATGTGCTGAACATTCACAAACAAAAAATCCTTTAAATTGCATAGCCAGTGACTGTATTTCTCACCCTTTGCTCTCTCTATGTTTTGAATCCCCTCAGATAGAAGAGGAGAATGCGGCTCTGCTTGCCGCTCTGACAGACAGCTTGGATGGCATGGTGGATGCTGAGGTGGGCGGGCTCTCCGTCTTCCCTAACCTTGGGGAGGGCCCTGACCAGGAAGAGGAAGAGGAGGACAGTCTTCCTCTCAGCGCAGAGGACTTCAGCCAGTCCCTAGGGGCCGAGACAGAGGACCCATCTCTAGTAAGACCACCGATCCTTATGTTCCATATGTTCCCCAGCCCGATGTTCCTGAAATTGGCGATTAGGTTCAGGCATCACAGCTGGGTGGTTAGGGTTAGGTTAGGGTAAGAAAGGTTATAATAGGAGTGAGACTGACACACACACACACTCACACACAGACATAACAATGTCTATTATATAGTTTGATTACTTAGGAATGTGGGACCATCGGGCTGTTGGAACATAGACACGCTCCCCTTTATTTTACCTTTGCTGTCGGGAATTGTCATTGAGATAACATTAAGCGGAGAGACCTCTAATCAGAACACTCATTACCAGGGTCCCTAACCTCACTTAATGTAACCCATATCTTAACATTAGCCATGCTTTACAAATGTTATCAGCAACTCAAAAGGTCATGTTTCTTTTTCTTTCTTTTTTGCGAATCAAAAAGTTGCTTGCGGCTCAAAAAGCGCGGCCTGTTGAAGTGGAGCCTTTCATACAGGCTTCAAACACCATCCACTCCCCCCTCTCTCACCCCCCTGCCACACTCTGTGATGCCTCTCCTTTTTACAATGTTCTTTTCCTCTCTTTCTCCCCAGTATCTTAATCTGTGTTGCGTTTGCTAGCCTTGATGTTCCCCTTGTTGGGCCCGCAATGTTCAAAGTCTGCCTTTAACTCCGGGAAAAACAGAGGGGCGCTGAAGAACATAGTGACCTTTCATCCAGTCCCCTCGTGTGTGTGTGTGTGTGTGTGTGTGTGTGTGTGTGTGTGTGTGTGTGTTTGTGTTACCGTGTTAGACTAAAGACACAATGCATATGCTTACTAAATAAGTTCTCTATAGGAATTATGTTTATGGAATTATGTCAGATTTTTTACTACATTAAGGTCTGTCATGGATTACGACATAACGACGATATGAATAAAAGCAAATGTAGATAAAAATAACAATTGAAAGTACAGCTCCAAAAAGAAGTTAGCCGGCCCATCACTTCTACCTATATCATAAAGGCGCATTAAGTTGTAACAAACATAAACATGAAGGATGTTTGATAGTTCAACAACGGTCCATCGGTTAGGGCCAATATATCATTTTGAGAATGGACCTTGTTTAACTGTTAAAAGCTCAAGTCAGTTCAAAGGGTTTCTTACTATAACATGTCTCCGAGGTTTGGACATTGTTTTCTAACACTGTTGTGTTCAGCATTTACTTTGGTTAGCACAGTGCTATCATAATTTAAAGAAACATAACCAGAACTATGACCATAAGTTGATCCAGGTTGTTAAATTTGGATGAGTTTTTTATTTTTATTTTATTTTTTAGAATAAAAGTAGTCAATAGTCCTCACGAGTTCAGTATTCCAAACATGTGTGTGGTCTTCCAGTGGATGCTCCAGTTTATGTGTTTGCTTGTTTTCAACCCCATTGGCCCCTCTCTCTCCATTCACACAGTGCTGCTGGATGCCTCTCTCTGTCCAGGCCCCCTTGCTTCATTCCCTGATCCGGACTTCTAGGAAAAAAATTGTTTTTCTCTCCTCCCTCTGTCCCCTATGTTATCAGCCCCCCTGCCTGCACCTGAACTACATCCCCCATAACTTCAACCCTCCCCCATTTCATCACACAGGACCAACAAATTGCTGTATCCCTTTACAGTGCATGTTGTGCCCTACTTTCCCCTCAGTACTCTGCCAGGGAGAAGAATGGCAGGCCTGCACCCGTCTCTGGAGCTTAATTGTTGCAGGAAGCTATTTCTTTGCAATAACCGACTTATGATTACCGTCGTTATGCGGCCTTGTTGCACTTGTCAAGATGAATCCAGCGTGCTTCCTTAACTTGACTTAAATTTCTCAGCAAAAGGGGGCTGCTGACAGGGTTTTTCTCTTGTGCGCTCTGATTTAGCTGAAGTCTACAAAGATACTATTGTTAGTCGGCTCCGAGTCGTGCCGGTTGGCTGGATACCTACGGCGTAAATATTCACCGAGCTGCACTGGCTTCCCATCTGCAATGTACACACAGAGCCGTACCATAAAACAAGTCTGTCAGTGAAGTCAGAGGAGGTTTGTTAAGCTCTATACAATGAACGCCTGAATGATTAGCAACACTTGAGGTTCGAAGAAGCAAACTAAGTGAACAACAGGACTCGTCAGGACCGGTTGTTTAAAGCTTACACCAAACTTTAACTCATTTTATATTTGATGTTCATAAATAACCACAAGTTAATGGATGGAGCCCAAGACAGCAGAAACCCTTGGGTCATTCCTCTCCTGTTCCGTTATATACTGACCATTCTGATGGCACCTTGGCCAATGGGGAAAAACCTCAAGCTAAAGCTAAATGTATGTTACTCAGTTCACCACTTTTGTCCATTTATAAAATGAAATATTGAATGTAAAGACGGTTTTATCCTTTCCAAATTCTTTGAAATATTCTCATAGACTTTAAGGAGCTGGGATCATGCTTCTGTGTTTATTTTCGACTGCACCACCACTGCCGGCAGAGTTCAAGGATCTGACTGGCATCGGAGAAAGAAAATGACCAGAGGAAGGGGCATTCCTTCCAAATGAGTGGAAATGATAATGACTGTAATGACCTTATGATGGTTCAGTGCAGGAATAAGGATACGTTTGGCAGTTGAGGAAGCCAAAGAAATGCCAGGCCCTCACAGCGATATAGCCACCTGACCCACACTATGTATGCTGCTGGCATAGTAACAGCAAACAGGACACATGCAACCAAGCAGATCTGGTTATGTTGATGTTAAATGCCATGGAGGTATTGTTTAGTCCAAAGCAACAAGTCAGTGATACCGAGAGGTCAAGGCCCCCAGATGCCATCGTCTTTCCCTGTTGTGTTGCAAAACATTGTGGCCGCACACATGACTGCCCTCGCCCTTGTGTTCAACCTTGAAGACTCATATGTCAACAGTTGACTTGTTTCAAAATGAGACTAAGTGTATAGGCTGGTTAATCAGTCTCCTACATGTCAGTAGTATCAGGTTTTTACCTCCCTCATTTGAAGGTCAACTGAGGAGTGGTGGATTCTGTTGGAGAGCTACGGTTCTATACAGAGAAGAACTCCATTAAGTTAAGTGCAAGGCACCGTAGAAAATCTTCTGTCAGCTGGCTTTCTCAGTCCTAGATTTTCTTTCAAACGCGACCACACTGACCTTGGGCATAACAATCTAAATCATTAAAAATAAGATCCTTGAATTAGAGAAATCAAAAAGTTTAGAATCAGAATAGTTTTTATTGCCAGGTACATCCAGGGACTTTTCTGTGATCAAATGATGCACACAATAGGCATGCTATTAACATAGACAAAGAGTAAAAGGCATCTTGAGGAATATAAATATAAATGTTACGATACAATATTAAACGGAGGATGCCCCCCAAAAGCAAAACAAGAAGCAGACTAACTGATTGAGCAGATTAAGTTGTACAAGTGTGAAGTTAAGGGAAATAATACTTCACTTTAAAATTCAATGTCATGATTTCAGTGTCCAGTTTGATGCAATTTTGTTCTGGGGGGAAAACAATCAGTTCAGTAAGATGAAGAAAACAAAATTTCATTTCATGGAGCACAAAATTCAAATTAAATCATTACAAATCAAAACAATGGTGCACGGCAAGGAAACAAAAAAAAAACATTGCTTAAACAATGGCAGGACATTTCTCAGAAAGGCACCTGTTTTAACAATAACCCCTGGTTTACTTGACAGATTCAGCAATTGAATCTTAATTTTTATTTCACTTGAAACATTAAGCTGAGTTTATAAACCATTAGCTTGCGCTCAGCTTAGCGTTGAACTGTTTGTGTTTTGCGTTTGACGGAACAGACGTGCATTTAACCAGCATTGTATCACTGCTCTACTAATCCACTCATGACTCATACTGCACCAACTGTCAGATACTGTAACAGTAGAGATGAAACTCAGCACACACAGTCAACTTGGCTGTTACTTTATTCTAACTTCCTGTCACACAGCCTACTATTACCACCTATAATATTATTACTGCTGCTGCTGCCAGGCTACTACCACCACTTCGACCTTTACAACTTGTGAATTCATTCCCCCTTGGGCATCATCTTGGTACGGCTCAGGGCAGCAAGTTTTCTGACCAGCATGACAAAGTCTTGTCAGAGTTTCTCTATCTTAAGTTATGAGATGCCTAGTATCATCCATGTCAGGTACACCTTTGACCAATTCTGTCTTTCCCCTCTATTCATTCTAACCTTCTATTGAACATCAACACAAAAGCAGGCATGCGAGCAGTTTGAAATAGGAATGCCATTAAAATGTTTCCCACTTTTACAATTTACCAAAAAAAATGTGTTCATTTTCACCAATACCACATCTATTTCACATCATTTTGCACCCTAGCTCTGTATCAGTGTGCATACTATCACTGACAAAGTAGCACCCTAACATTCACAACTCAACTCACCCAGAAAAGCCTGCTGTAATAACATTATGCTGTTTACATAACTAAAGCTGCCAGGTGTGCGTGTGCTTCATCCCCTAGAGTAGTTTACTGTCACACCAGTGCTGTCAATCATGTGTTCAAGGCCTGAGTGTATCGCTGCCCTCTACTGGTGGGACATTATACTGTAGGCTGTGTACCTGTCCATTCCTGTACGGTGCACATGTGTGTATCTGTCTGGAATTCTGAGCTTGATTGGATTCTCACCTAAGACATCAATATTAACCATAACATATTAGTCATAACTCTACTCAAGCCATTTACATCCTTGTTTTATTGGTCTGTGTAATGTAATTAATATATTCATACAATCTTAATGACATGTAGATGTATATAAAAGCAAATCTGTCACCCATCTGTGTCTTAAATTACTGTTTTAATAAGTCAAATTACAGTTGTGTGTGTATATATATATATATATATATATATATATATATATATATATATATATATATATATATATATATATATATATATATATATATATATATATATATATATATATAGGGGAAGGTGGGGTGATTTGTGCAACTTTTTACTCAAAGTGATTTTAAAGTGAGGCCTTGACAGTTATGTCTCCAACTCAAATATGTACATATATTTCAGGATGTTGTGCATCCCTGGCAATAAAAACTTTGGATCTGGAATAAACTGTTTAAGAAATATAGCTTTCGGAAAAAAAGTTGTCTTGTCGCACAAATCACCCCACTACGTGGGGTGATTTGTGCGTCATTGTGTCACAATGACAAAGTCACCATCATCATCTTTCTGGCCATCTGAACTCTCATCAGTGGTGTCGTTAAGTGGAGTTGAGATGTCACTCTCTTCTGAGCTACTGTAGACAATCACTTTCTTTTGGTGACCAGCGTATACAGCCATGCCACTGGCACAACTCTCAGAAATGTACTTTGCACTAGTTGCTCCGTGCTTGTGGAACCAACTGCCACCTGACAAATGTGATTCCCCCTACATTTCTGCCTTTAAATCAAGGCTCAAAACCCATATGTACACCCTGGCTTTTCCTCCCCATTAACTATCTTACCTCTGCACTACTATCTGTGTTTATGTGGATGTATGGGCTTTACGTCTTTTATTTTGGTTATTGTTATTGTACCTTCATTGTTTACCTACTGAATGCACTATGTACAGCACTTTGGACAGTGCAAACTGTCATAAATGTGCTTTTCTAAATACATTTTACTTACTTACTTACTTATAACTCACCCAGGCCCTTGCGCACAAATCACCCCATCCCCAGAATTTTGGATAATAGGCATGATGCAGCAATTTAGGGTTGACATTGTGCTAACTATATAGACTCAAAGTGTAGCATACCAAAGCACTAAAACATGTGTCAAATGTTTTCAAACGTGTCTATAATTGTTCAGACACAATAATCAAAAAACCTTGATCATGGAAATTTTACTTTGAAAGGCAAAACACAGTTTTTTGAGCTTAAATGTGCTTATATCTTATTCCTTGTGTCTCCCTTCTTTACAGGATGAGTCAAATGGATGGCTCTTCTTAAATATGTGGTCACATTTCCAATTTCTTCCACGGTTTTCTAGAAACAAGGGGTTTTGCAACTTCCAAAACGCACAAATCACCCCACCTTCCCCTATATATATATATATATATACACACACACACTAATTATTTTGTTTTCACACAACCATTCACATGTTCTTATACAGTATGTGTACGTGTGTCTCTGTTCACGTGTTTGCATTATCCACTGATGTATTTGCATAGTTTTTTTTTCATTTGCGCGTATTTCACTCACTCACCATTATCCGTGAGTGATTTCAATTGCACCTTTTCCCATTCTGGTCTGCGGGTGTTTGTGTGGCCCCAACCACAGAACAAGGCCTCCATTGATGCTGGCTGTGGGGCTGTGTAGGAAGGCCTCCAGAGTAGAGTAGAGTGTTTGAGTAGCCCCGGATGCAGGCCCGAGGGGTTTTCAATGTTTCACACAGACACAAACCTTCAGTCTCCTCTTCACTTTCCTCAATGGGGACTTATCACATACTCTGAGCCAAGTTGGCTTGCCCGCAAAGGGCCCCGGTGGCCACATTAGTGAAGCGCTTGATAGTCCTGTCAGTCATTTGACCCAGATAGTATTCTGTGGTAACAGCCAACTAACTCTGCGTGGTTGTAATGGTGTGTTCATTAAAGCATTACAGTAATATGTGGCGATAGGGTTGTAAATAGAACTTTGGTTTCGCTATGACCCCTGGGAAATGATCTGCAGTCAGCCACCATTGTAAACAATAACCTGTTATATTTATTTCTCCAGAGAAGCATATTTGTGTCATGCTTTTCGCCTCAGTTTGATTTATAATGACTTCATTCACATTTTCTTCCCATAAACACATGTGCACTGCCAACCTAAAATGCCACCTAAGTGGTATTACGAGGCCTTCTCATACACAGTATATGAAGCTCCCCATATAAAGTAACAAGGGCTTCTTTATAATTATAAACATAAAACAAGTGTAGTCTGGTTTTACGTCGACTCTGTCATTTTATAGGTTAAATTGAAGTGATAAGTCAGATTGGGTAAACATTGGTTTAAAAATTATTATCTTAACGTTAACGCACAAATAGTCATCTGAATGAGGACCTCCGATCCTATTTGCTGTCAGTAGAAAGTGTTGCAGTCAGTGACGCCTCAGTGTGCAGGGCCCTTTGCTACTACATATCATTTTAGGAAGTCCTGGTTTTATCCTGCTGCCCCAATCCCCATTCCTATCACATCTGTATTTTCTACATCGTCTTCTCCTGGAAGCAAACGCTGCGCAGCTTAGTCGGGGGATTTTCTCCCTAAGCTGATTTATATCAGCTGATAGCTCTGTCATGAAACTATCCACTGGAATGAATGGATGAATGGACGGATGAAAGAGAAATAATAATAAAAGGATAGTGGGGAATGAGGCTTTGTTTAATATCCATTTGAAAGGTAATACCCAGGGAAGGATTGAAGAGGGGCTTGTTCCGTGTCCTCCCTGCATTTAAACAGCAGCTTCCTGTTTGATGTAAAGAAAGGTATGGGAAGAAGGGGATTAGTGAGTGGTAATAGACAACGGTAAGGTGGATGGAGAGAAGGAATATTATTTGATGTTATAGCCTATAGATTTGGAATAGATGAAGTAAGTTATTGAAATGGCGGGATTAAATGTGCAGTCCGCAAAAATGCTTGATGTCAATATCACTTTTGTCAAAATCAGTGAAAATCTCCTCGCAATCCTGTGCTGTGTGTGTTCCCAAAAGAAACACAGCCTAGGCCCTGTAAACGGGCATGTTGCCAGCTATGGTGGGTCCCCTTTGTTTACATAACAGTTTGCCCAGCCTATGCTGTGCATTAACACCAGATTTATGTTTCAGGGCACACACAGTGCATACAGGTAGTGAATTGTGATGAGATATTCCCTGATTTTGAAAAAAGTGATATTGACAACAAGTGTTCTCCAGAAATGCATACTCCACCTTTAAAGGACTGGAATTTAAATAGGTGGCAGTGAAAACAAGGGGGGAGATGGAGAGAACGGGATGGAAGAAAGGCTGCTGTTGGTACTAAAGGAGACAAAAGAGCCATCAGCAGGGATGAATAAAAGACCAGAACCATGTATAAGGATTGATAGAGAAAGACAAGACAGTGTGAGGAGGGAAGAGAGAGGGAGGGTCAGAAGTTCTATTCCATTCCATGTTATCATTGCGAGAGAAACGGCTGTCTCCAGCTCTTTTAATGGGAAACGTGAATGTGCCATGTAGTTGTCAGCTTTAGGGATGTGATAAATGTACAGTATCATAACCCCGTGGCCCTCTTCTGCACATTATTCCCTTGTACCAACATCCATCTGCAGCGCTTTAACGGCAGACAGAATATAGATTAGAAATTGGAACAGAAGGCCGAAGAAGCCAAATGTCGGACAAGTTCAGCTCACTAACAAACCCTCATTCTTTTCAGTCAGTTTCTTTTTTGAATTCCTTATACAATGTGTAAGAAGTTGTAATACTTTACTATGGATGTATCCTTTCTGACTTGGTTAGCTGTTCAGTTTATCTTCCTACACATTGCATTCCAATACGTCTATTTATTGGCCGTCATAACTCAAACTTAATATTAATACTAATCTTAACCATCAGTCCAAACTTTAATCCCAAATATTATTTTAAGGACTCAAAAATTGGTATCCATGTTGAAACATTTGGTCCTCAATTACAAGACAAAATGCACATTGTTTTATTTTTTTTTGTTGGTTTTGTTTTTGTTTTTACCACTGATATAATATGTTTGAAGCTAACTTTGCAAGGTGCAGCCTAACTTGATTTCTCCCTCCCTTTGTTTCACCAGCTGAAGAAGCTGCTGCTGACTCCTCCCAACGTGCCCACAGCCATCGACGCACACAAAGATAAAGCCCACGGCCATCGCTATAGCAACAGAAGCCTGCACCTACGGCCGGTCAGACCTCTAGTCAAGGTGAGGCTCGGGATGCCTTTGAAAGTGTATCGATTAAATGTGGATGTGGCTGGTTCTACAGTACGTGATAGTTGTATGTGATTTCAAACTCTTCAATAATGTATAGTGCAATACGTCTTTTAGCCTACATCGGTCTTCCTCAGACATTGACTTTCTGTATTCACTGGTTGACGCCTCGTTCCCTATGTCTTCTGAAGGCTGGTGAGATAACAACATTGGATTATCCCAATCAACTTACCCATAGCGGGGTGGTGAGTTATTAAAATCACTGTCACTGCAGGTTTTCTTTTCTGCAGGCTACAGTCAGACCAATACACAGAAGAGATATATCGCCATTTGGGGTCTGCTTTGAAAGGCACTGAACAAAAAAAAAACGCTTTAAATTGTTGATTACGAAACACAATTTCATAACACTGTTTTCATACAGGATTCTATAACCCTGATAATAATTCATTAGCATGACATTAATGTTGCCAGTACAGAAAACAACAGCCTAAAATATTCTACATGACATATTTAATTTCAGACTAAAAAACTCTTTGAGCCTTCTAGCTTGCAGAGACCTTCAGCTGCTGCTCATGATGGATGGTGGTGTTGGAGAAGTGAGGACATACACAATGGCTCACCGCTGTATGATTTAGCAGCAATTGGATATCTGCTAGCATTGTGCTTCAGGTGGCCTTTGATTACAATCCCGGGTTATTTATCTTGTGTGAGCATAAAGCACGGGCGAGTTTTAACACACGCCCTCTGCTCTAGCTTAAGCAAGGAGGATACACAGTGTGGGGAGGATCAGCCAAGCTTGTATCCATCACACATACACACACACACACACACACACACACACACACACACAGCAAGGTTAGGAGGGTGTGTGTGTGTGTGTGTGTGTGTGTGTGTGTGTGTGTGTGTGTGTGTGTGTGTGTTTGAGCTTAAGTTTTTAGAGTAGTGTGGCTTTGCTGTGGCAGATGGCTGGAGTATTGACTGACATCATAGTCTCTCTCTCTCCCTCTCTCCTCCCTCTGTAGGAGTAATACAGAATCAGCCATTTCATCGCAGCTGCACACTGAATAATCCCTCACAAAGTCGGAAGCAAAATGTACTACTGTGTGTACAGTGTGTCTGTGTCCAGGGCAGGACATTGAAGATGAAACACCTTGCATTTAAGAGCCTGTTTTTTGGTTTTGTTTTTCTTGTTCCTGTGAACAATTGTAGACATTGTGATGTGAAATATGTCCAGTGCAGCTACAGTGGTGGCAGGTTGGTTGATAGAAAAAAAGGTGTAATCTAAAACATTGAGAGTAAATGTCAGGGTTTTAGTGTCAGTTCCCCGGAGTTGAGGGCTTTTCTCTAAGGTTGCCATTTTGTATTGATATATTGACAGAGGTGTGAATGGATGATGTGTTGCATCCAAATGAGTCAAAAGGAATTCTGTAATGGGTACAACATCGAATGGTAAGGTTTAGGCTGCAGAGGGCTGGTTTAGCCAACAGAATAACTATTTGATGACAATTTGGTTTTTGACTATAACAAAAACCAGTTAACCTATTACATAACGGACCCCAATCCTTTAAATCGGAGGTCAAATTAGCTTGTTGCAGCCAGGTATTCCATCGGAGACTATGATTATAATATTATCGCAGCATTAATTTATTCTAGTCCAATCTCCAGTTCCCAGACAAGGTTAACACGATTAGATGTACAGGTCCACATTCTCTCCATTTGCCCTCCCCCATTCAGATCTTATCCATTTACCTATGAAAATAGTTCAGTTCAGTGGCTCTTTTTTGTGATAACGCCAGTGTGGAAGTTTGCAGAGATGAACAACTGAGGCTGCAGAATATATTTCTCCATCCAATTTAAAGTTCACATATTGTGCAAATGTTCAGGTTCAAAATTGTAATCTTGGTATCTATTAGAAACTGTGTAATTGTGTAATGTCAAAAATAACATTGTGTAATGTCCCAAAGAAAAACTTTACATTTCTCACAGTGCCATTGTTGAATCTCCTCTATTCAGCCTCTATCTGAACCACTCCGTTTTAGAGCCTGTCTCTTTTAGCCCAACCTTCTAAAAAGCCTAGTCTGCTCTGATTGGCCATGTTTTTGTGTCTCTCCTCCTCCTCCCTTTCAGAGTGACCTGGCCCAGGAGAGGAAGCCCCGAGCGGTGCGTCCGGCCGGCCGCCTGTGCACAGAGCTCCATCGCCACCTCACCACGGCCAGGCAGTCAGAGGGAACCCCCGCCCCAGACACAGAGGAGGAAGAGGAGGATGAGGAAGAGGACAGTGAGTCTGAGGAGGAGGACGAGGAGGATGAAGAGGAGGAGGAGTCTTCTAGCAGCGAGGTGGAGGTCCCCGCCCCAGAGCCAGCCAAGCCTCAGTTCACCTCTGAGAAAGAGCTGCACTCTGTGGTGGAGCTCATCACCTACATGCACACCTACTGCCTCCCCCACCGCAAGCAGCAGCAGCAGCAGCAGAGCTGGGAGCGCAAGGACCGTGAGTCCCAGAGGCCTCGGGCCAGACCCGAAGCCTCCTCTTCCCGCTCCACGGCCGCCACAACAAACTCTCACAGCCGAGTGGTCTTGGTGGCCGCTCCCGGGACTAGTAGTGGGGCTGGTCTGACGGGTACGGGCCACAGCGCCGCCCCCCCCAGGAGGCTCCCTTTCGCCAGGCGGAGGGAGACCAAGGCCAACTCCCTCCTCCGCGAGCTCCTGCAGCAGAGCAGCTCCTACGACGTGAGCAAGCCTTACAGACTGCACAGCCCTCCCTACGTCACCCGCTCTCACAGCCCGCACTCCACCAGAGGAGGAGGAGGGTTTGTTCCCTCTAAATCAAGCCAGACCCACTCCCCTAGCTCCAGCACTGTTAAACCGGAGCTACGTAAAGACTCATCCTCCCCTGAGAGGAAACACTGGTCCTCCGAGGCCCCTCAGAGCCCAGAGGAGGCCGCGGAGGACAGCGGCTCCTTCTCGGTGCGGCGCTCCAGACGTCTGGCCTCCTTCCCAAGCCGCTTCGCCAAGAGGCTGCGGCCCGGCCGGGCGAGGGAGGCCGTGGGGAGGGAGAGGGATGAGAGAGAGGAGGGCTGGACAGGGCTCAAGCTCCTGCCAATCACAATAGGAGGCGGGACAACCACGGAGACACCGCAGACACAGCAACTAACGACGACAGGTGACGGCGGTGCTGGTACAACGGAGCCGTCCTTCAACAACGGTGAGTCGGGCTTGAGTATCATTCAAATATTTTCCATATCGTTACAGACACCGATGCGGATACCGATACCTTGACTTCCATGTACATTCTATGAAATCCGTTTTAACAAGATATCATTACACATTATGGTAAAGAAACAGGATTGCCCTCATGTATTTAAATTTGGTATCGAACGGCAAGAAATTTTTCGACACTCAATGGTATTGTGGCATTTCAGTGTGTGCCAAAAAAATCTAACTTTGTTACCCAACCTTAACGGCGATATGGATTGGACAAATTCACGCTACATTATGTTACAGGCTTTTATTATCTTTGTTTGCAAAGTGTCGATTTTTTTCTTAATTCATCTCATATAAACGATACGATTTGTTTGGCCATATTTCCAATATGTTTTTTTATGACACATTTTAATGATGTAAGATTTAGTTTGTCCTTGGAGATGTAAGCGTCTTGAAAGCGAGGGAGGGGGGGGGGGTCGCAGAGACACACGCACGTCTTCCAAGCATGTTTGTAATGTAATTTATGGCTGTAACTGGCCTTTTATTCTGATTGCAGAGAAGAGAGCCTGCCTCTGTCTGCCTCTCAACTCCAAGTCCACAGGGTGAGTATCTCTGACTGAAGTACCTGCTGCGTTTCCTCACACAGTATAGAAGCTTGGTAAAAAGAGACCTCCTTCATTTTTCATGCAGCATCAAGCCTGCAGTGGCAGACTACTTTAAGCTTAAGCCTTGCTGAAGCATCCTTTTATTAATGTCTTCTTCCCCAGCCCCTTTAATGCTCTTTCGGTGTGATGCTACATAGTGCAATCATAAAACTGTCTTGTAAAAAACAAGATCTTCTAGTCCTACCAGCTACTTATGTAAGTTAAAAATAGACCTGTTGGTGGGCTAATTTCCAGATCTCACTTCAAGGTAGAATGATGTAATGTTTTACCTGAGCCTTATTGAAAAAACTGCGTCTCAAAATGTATAGTGAGAAATACCTGAGAAGTACTTCACAACGTATGCCCGACAGCTGCAGAAATCAATTAGCATCTGTTTGTCATTAAACCCAGCAGTGCTTTTCTTCATTTTGGCTCACTCTGCTGGGTCTGATGAAAAACATTTCAGAGTATCTTTAATGGCAAATGATGTCAATTTCTCTAAAGGACTCCAGATAAACCCAACAAGGTTAATCAATCATAGTAAAAGATTACACCAAGGGCTACAAGTGCCAAATTAAGCAGCCATTTAGAAGTCAGCTACTGTGGTTGCCGTGTCGCTTATGGTAACTAGAGCCAAATTGGAAGATGGTTAAGTTTAAACGTAGGCTCATATCAGTCTAGATCCCATCTAGGTTGTAATGTGCTGTTATTCAGATTTCAAATTTGTAATCACTTAAATGCATAACAGCACAGTAATTGATGGCTAGGTTCTTTTTTCCAGGTTGAATTGTCCCCCCACCTAGAGTCTGATGTAAATTTCAAATGGATTTAATGGAGGGGAGCTACTGTTCCACTAAGCTGAAGAAACGCATTAAACCTCACGGGGATCATTTATTTATGAGTACTGAGCGAGAGACAGATTCCATTAAGGAGCAAAGGATTGTTTCGGATGTACTAATCTAATGCCTGTAAACACGCAAATGACTGCTTTAATCACCTTTGCTGTACATTTTTTCAAAAATGTAGCGCTCATTGGTTTGATCCTATTTAGGTATTTGTTTCATTATAGCCTGTATGTTAAGTCTGCACAATCTGGCAATGATTCATTACTAATTCATTTTCACTACAAATTATTCAGTGGAGTTGTTTTTGGCACCTTAAAAAAGCAAATGGAAAGAAAAGTACAATTTAACAGCATCATACCAAAGTCAGTATCTAGCCCAGACTGGATTTAAAAATATCCTAAACTGAATTATTTTGAGTCTTAGTGAGGAAATAAGAATACAAAAAAATACAAAAATTACACATGCTTCAGTGTGAGACTTGGCGTGGGGGGAGGGGGGGTTTGGGGCACAGGTGCAGACCCAGGGGTGTCTTAAAGTTATCCCCGGAGGGATAACCACAAAATCGCACAAGCGACTACAGGGGAGGGGGAGAAAACAAAAAGCACAAGGCTACCTTTTAATAACCAAACTAAAGTGAGAACCAAACCACTGCTGCCAAGCAGCTGAACGAAAGACAAAAACTTGAACAATTATTTTTTGTAACTCAGAGGGCACTCAGAGTGAACCTCTCACCATCGCATAGAGCAAACAATGAGCAGCACAGAGCACTGGGGGTCTCAGGGCAGATATAACCTCTTCACACCTGGGCTCAATCAGCCAATCAGTGCACACACACCTGATTGCAGTGAGTGAATCAGTCACCATTCTCACGGAGGCGAAACACTCCGTTTCCTCACACTTCAGAAAAGACAAGAACCTGGATCCACTTTTTAATGCATATATTGGCGCTTTTCCACCGCATGGTATCAGCTCGACTCGACTCGACTCGACTCGCATTTTTGGCTTTTCCACCGCAATTTCATGGTACCTGGTACCACGTAGCGGCTGCTTTTTTGGTATCGCCTCGCTCTAGGGTCCAAGCGAGCTGAGCCGATGCTAAAAGGTGACGTCGGCAGACGGCCGGCCACTGATTGGCCAGAGACTATTGTCTGGCCAATCAGTGGCCAGAGACTACCGGCTTCATTCTGTTGTTTATTCTCCCCAACTCTCCGGGACTTTTGAGTGTATTTCCGCCGCGTGCAGCCTTCTCTGGCTCTCTTTCATTTGATTTGCATCACAGATCCGAATTTATTTTCCATATATTCGCTAAGCTCACCCAGTGTTGGTTGTTGGGGAAGTTACTTACATACGAGAGGAGACATGTAGGGCAGCTAGCAGCTAGGCTAAATAGTAGCCAGCTGGGACAGACATGATAGCGAGCGATTACATTACAAGCCTCGGACTGAACTGATTACCTCAATAAAATATTCAGGCTGAGACACGGCTTGCATTTGAAAACACGTATCCTGAAACAAGCACTAAACAGTCAACTTTATCATGCCCGTGTTTACGTGCATAGGGATGTACGTGACGCATCCCTACAGCTGACTGTGTGGCAGAGTCACACATCGGGACAACAACCATCCCTCTTAATGGCCCGTAGCAATATTCTTCTACTTCTTTTAGCAAACAGATACAAGGGGGTATTTCTTAAAAAAAATTCATCCGTGTTTTTGGCGGTTGGTTCAGTTAATAGTGCAACAACTGCTCGTAATTTCTGCTTTGCTACTTTGCTCCGGAGTAGGCTTTCAGCCTCTTACGACGACCCCGCCCACGTTCAGCAGGTACTATTTGCGGTGGAAAACGACCCGTGCTGCTACCAAACCAAGTTGAGTCGAGTCGAGTTGAGTCGAGTCGAGCTACATGTGCGGTGGAAAAGCGCCAATGTGTACCACGTTTTCCGGTCATCATGTATAATCTCATAAGACCTGTATAACATTCTGAGCCTGCAACAAGATGAATCGGGCCAAAATTCTGCGATTTTGTTTCAAGATTCCCAATGAAATGGGGACCCCTGGGCTGGGCTTACTCAGATTTTAATCAGTGCCACACAGAGCTCTGCCCTCACTGCTCTTACTTTTCCAAATTAACCTCCCCAACCCCATCCTCTCCAGCGCCAACCGACAGTCACAAAGGTGAATCATTTTGTCGTGCAAACCCCCTGGCGTCCGTCCATCTTCTAAATGAATCTGTCTCCTGAAACGCTCACCAAAAAAAGACAAAAAGTTGTAGTGTTTGTTGTTTTTTATACTCCCCTGTTCTCTGTAGAGGGGGGAAGTAATATCCCGCCTGGAGCCAATCCACTCGGCACCGCTCCTGCCTTTCTTTCATGGCAACTGGAGAAACAGAAACAGACAGCCAGAAATAGACAGCCTAAGAAGAATAGCAGAGAGAGAGAGGGAGACAGTGGAGTACATGTGCTTGTTGTGATAAGAAATGAGCAGTGCTGTTAAATGCCAGTACCATTTACAGGGAAAAAAACTAATTCAAATGTAGCAAGCATCAGCTGAAATTGTGCCGTGTGCATTTCAGGAGGGAAAAATTGCTTCTACTTTTTAAATGTTTTAAAAATACAACAGATTCCAAAATTAATTTCATTTTCGTCTCTCTCTCTGTCTCTCTCTCTCCCGCGCTTTTCCCTGTGATCTCTGTTGTCTCTTCACCATCAGAGAGTCCCAGTTCAGCACCAAGCCTTTTGAGCAGACGCTCAATGTGGATCTGTGTGGAACGGCAGGTAAACACAACGTTTGTGTGGTTGTTTGTTCGAAATACATTAAATATGTCAACTGGTTACAGCTTGAAAGATGCAGTCATAAGGGACACAGATATTGGGACCAGGTCTTATTTTGTTTGGGATTAGAAGTAACCTCAAAGCTCAATAATTAAAGCTACAGTGGGTAACTTATTTTGCCCCGTTGAGGAATTCTGAGGAAATACAACAACTCGTGATCGGCAAGGATTTCCAGGGCGACACCATTGTCGGGGTCGACACCAGTTTTTGTAAACGCTGCCATACAGAAAGTTTTGTGGAGCAAAGAAAGTATTTTTATATATATATATATATATTTTGGCACCACGGGTGCCCCCAGGAATTCCTTTTTTTAATGAAAAAGTCAAAGTTACACACTATAGCTTTAACAGTTTTTTTCTTTCTTCTCTCCCCCCTCAGGTCTGACCCCTCCCACCACCCCTCCTCACAAACCAGTGGAGGACGAGCTCTTCAAACCGGCAGAGGGAGTGAAGGGGGGTGAGGGAGCGGGCGGTGGCAGCAGTGGTGATGGAGGGGGAGGAGGAGGAGGTGGCTGCAGCGACTTGGTTCATCCCTCTTCAAACACCAACACCAACGTCTCCACCATGAAGGCTTCGTCCTGGCTGAGCCGCGCCCACCAGCAGCGGAAGCTTCCGGAGCAGACGGAGCTATACGCCCAGCTGCGCCGCATGGGCCAGGCCGGGGACGGTGACACCAGCCACAGCACCTTCGGCGACCACGACTACTGTGCACCCAGCCTGGGGGAGAGCCGCAAGCGTAGCGCCGCCATGCTCGGCGCCATGTTGCAGGCGCAGGGTGGGAACAAAGGGAACGGCGCCCTAGCAAACTCAAACACGGGTACCGATGATCAGGTATCGGATCATGGAAAGGGCGAGAAGAGCCTGGAAAGGCTGCTGGTGTCAGAAGTGGCGGAACTTAGGCAGACGGTCACCATGGTGATATCGTCAACGCCGCCGTCAGATTTCAAGATGGCGGCCGCTGCTGCCACGCCCCCGGCTTCGGAGGAAGAGGCTGAGCACCTGTCTGCGTCGCGCTCCCCCTCGCCCATCCTCAACCTGTGTCCCCATTCCCCCGCCAGCAAGACAGACTCCAGGTGAGAGACAGACAGACAGTGTGCAAGAGGAGAGGGAAAGTAGGGAGCAGTGTGAAGAATGTGGGTAAAATAGATTAGATTAAAGGTGGAGTCAGTGATTGTGGAGAATGCTCGCTGTCAAAATCAGTAAACACAATCCGCTACCTGTCCGTACTGTGTAAGTGGTGAAAGAAAAATCTGGTGTTAATACACAGCCTAGTCTCTGTAAAGGGGTGTGTAAACAAAGGAGGCCCACCTTAGCTAGCAACAGGCCTGTTTACACTGGATTTTTACCCCAAGCTGTTGTAATAAGGTCAGTAGTACTGTACCCTTGTGAGTTGCAGTATAACTTGATTGTGTCAGTTAGAATGAGGTCAGTGTTCTAACTATTTATGTACGTGGAAGACAATGAGAGAGAGAGAGAGAGAGACAGGGAAATGTGCTGTGGATAGTGGGAGAAAAAGTCACTTAGTTTGCCGCAGTTCACCTGTTTCCTCATGTCTGACGTTTCAGCTAATGTCCACCCCTATCTCACATAGTATCCTCTCTCTCTCTCTCTCTCTCTCTCTCTCTCTCTCTCTCTCTCTCTCTCTCTCTCTCTCTCTCTCTTTCCCCTCTTCTAGTGAGAACTCTGAGATCTGTCCTGACGACATGCCGAGGAACAAAGCCAAGTCTGAAGAGGTAAATAGCGCATCCACGTCCTACAGCGTTTCTGCATACTACAGTACTTTCAAACTAAACACACTTAAAACACACCTCTAAAAAAAGAAAATATTTATAACTTCTAAGATGATTCCAGTACATATATAATAATAGTATAATCTATACTGCAGCTGGATGATCAGAATAATTGAATGCTGAAGTGTTGAGTTACAGGATGTGGCCCTAGATTCTGCCTTCCTGCTCCAGTTCTCCCACATCCATCCGCATTCTGTATTGTCCTTTGTCCTAACCGTTGCCATGGTTTCCCTGTTGCCAGGACAACTGCCAGGTGTTTTACATCCACAACCTGCCAAGCAGCGTGACCCAAAACATGCTGAGGAAACGCTTCCAGGTTTTCGGCAAAGCGGAGGACTGCAAAGTCATCATCTGCAACGAGTAAGTCTCCCGATCTGGATTCCATCCATCTGAGGGAGAGGAGATGTGGGAACTTTCTTCTTTGAGCTACGGGTTGCATTGTGAATTGCAGCCTATGTTTCAATGCTAGATAGAGACTTTAGTAAGTGGAATGCAAATAGCAAGTCATCGTAACGGCTTTTCTCAATTCCCTTGAAGTAATGACTTGTTCCCCTGGGGTTTGCATTGTTTCTGTCCTCAATAGTTAGAATGGGTCAAATACAGAGGACAAATTGACCCGTGGAGATGAATTATATATGACTTGAAGAGAGTGGCCTTTTCTTTGTTGCAGACTTCTCCGAACATTTGTAATGTCACTTATTTTTGGATATTCATTCTATTAAAATTGATAAAATTTTGAAATATACTAAGTCAAAGATCCAGGCATCGGTCCAGGGACAGATCGGATCAATAATGGAGAGTTTTGAGTTTTATTGCTTTACTAACTTGATTTTGTATTTTTTGTAGTGGATGTACTTTCAATCTAATTATTCTTTCAACTTGTGCGTTAAACAATAGAATGCATATGATGTTCTAATGTCTCTGGACTTGTCTTGGTGGTAGGGAGCGCTGTGGCATGATAAAGATCCGCCAGCCGGGGGCTCAGAAATACTGGAGGGAACGGGAGACTGTTTTCCACAACGGACCTACAGGCCTAAGAAGACTGTCAAGGAAACGCTACATAGATCTCGGTAATTCACATGTAAAACACTTACGAAGAAAAGAGTAGTCAAATTTTGCATGTTGAACCCACATAAGTTAAGTGCACCTCTTCACTGGTGTTAAGAAGAACATAGACAAGGAACATGGCATTTGACTTGGATTTCTTCCAATTTTGACCTTTTTTGTAATTTTTTCTTATCTTGTAGATGAGGCCGGTCCGGGCCCCGTCAAGAGCAAGTACGATGCACTGGACTTTGACACTCTGCTGAAAGAGGCCCAGAAGTCCCTGCACCGCTGACAGCACAGCGCCCTCTTGAGTGACCAGCCTTAGTAAACTGCAGCAGCAACCCCTCGGACTACACGGCTCTGCCCCTCAAGACACGCCTCTCAGTACCTCCATGCAAGGCAACCTCGCAAAATGTTTACATTTTTACCATTGGAATAAAGTAACGATAAGGACCTTGTTGTTTTTTATGTTTCGTTCAACCGAAGGATACTGCTTAAAAAACGGAGGAAGCCACTGGGAGTCACTGGAGAAGTTCAGAGACAATGGAGAAGGTAATAGGGACGTTTTAACAGCAAGTGTGCGACAACGATAAACAATAATGTTACAGTTCTCCGCTGAACTACAATAACAAAAAGCTGTCCGTGTCGGTGACATTAATCACCCCTCCTTGAAACAGCGGGCATGAGAGACCTCTGTAGCAAAATCCTTGCTATTCCTGTTGGTCGTCGTGGTGTGTGTTTCTGCGTGTGCGTGTTCTTTGTTCCGTTTGTTTTGTAAAAAAAATAAGAAAAAAACACTCTCTTTCTGGTAACGGGTGGTGAAACCTGCAAGCTATGTTTCGCCATGAAGTCGTGCGGTTGTTTAACCAGAAAAAAATCCTGCTTTGGTTTAGCAGAAAAAAAAATTGTGGATGTTATCAATTTTCAAACCTACTGTGTGTGCGTTATGGACAAAGAATATATAAAGAAACATTTAACGTAATCATTTGATGAAAAAGTTTACAAATCTAAAATGAAGAAAAAAATCATGTTATTTTCTTTTTTGTAATTGTAGTGCTTCCTTGATTTGATCTATGCACTGTAAGGAGGTAAATGTCTCCGCTGTCCTCCACTTCTCCCCTCTTGACTCTACTCTCTTACTCTGCCATGCTGACTATTTTGGCTTCTGCTACTGGCTGCTGCAGGCTTTGTTTGGTACGCATTTTTATACTTTAAAACCTCCATTCAGACCTGGGAATAATTTCACCTGGAATTTGTTTCCAACCCATGTGAACTCAAGAAAATGTTTTGGAAAAGAACTTGCACGTGTTGTAAAATGGCTGAGAATAACTGTAGTTTTAAATCTGTCCATTCATAACTTACTTTACAAAAACAGACTTGGGGGGAGGGTATATTGGTTGATTCCAGGTTAATATTCTGTATGAGAGGGGGTCTTGATGTATATTTGATAGGTTTCCATTGAACATGTGTCCATGCAGCCTAACGACACCCCTTGAATGGCACAGCCAATGCAACTGTTACTGTTTACATTTGGACTGCAGCAAGCAGGACTAGAATGGGGAAATACAGTTGGTAGCCATTGGCACTTTCAGTTAATAACTCAGTATGAATAAGTCACATCCGCACTTTGTCTAGATAATCCCAGTCCAATCTTCTTCCACATAAAGTCCATCAGTCATTACTTGACCACTATTTAGCCATCAGTTGTTACTTGGAATTCAGCTATTTGGATTGTCCAGGAAATATTTTTTTTTCCTGGAAATAAGTTATTTGACGTTGACTAAACAAAACGCTGGCTTTTAAAGTACAAAGAAGAACAAGACCAAGTTGCTCCACTCAATCCACCCAAGGAATATTGCCATTGCTAGAAGTAGATGAATCTGTTGGTTCAAACGGAATGTATTCAAGAATCTGAATGTAATAATCATTATGTTTTCCCCATTTCTGCTTGCCCCAAAGATTGTTGAGCTTATTGGTGCTTTAAAAGGTAGACTTTCTTTTGTCATCCGATTTACTGCATGTGACTGATTCTATCTGGGTTAGTGCCAAATGTACATTCCCGAAGCAGCCAGTAGCATCTGCCATTGAACAAGGGAGAGAGCCTCTTGGAGCCTGCCAGTCCTTACAACAACACAGCTAGGTAAAGAGCTAGGGATGGGCCTGAAAGTATCAAAGTTTCAGCCAAGAATCTCAATTCTCGTCTGGGAGGTACTGTATCAGCTGAGCAGCTCTACCTCACATCCATCCATCCATCTATCCATCCATCCAGGCTCCCCCTGTCTTATGTCCTTGTCCTACTGGATCCCCCCCCCATCCTCTTTTATGAGTCTTTTGTTTTTTGTTGGAATTTTTCTCTGTGTGAGGGTTTCCCCCCAACTGTTGGGCAGTTTTGGGTAGTTTTTGGGGTTTGTGTTTGATTTTAATACTGTGACTCCTTCTACCAATAAGCCCCCTTGTGAGGTGGAATAATCCCCTTCCCCTTTCTCTTAGACTTTCCTTCATGATGGTTTTTAGCGTGTCCGTTTCTCGGCGTATCTTGACCTTGTGTCCTCGTGTAACTTGAGTGTTTTGTCTTTGTCTCGTGTTTTGAGTCGGACACTGCCGATACCTGCAGGTAGTTTGGTTAGGAGGGGACGGAAGGGTGTTGAACTTGGTTGGGCTTTGGTGGTTGCTCGGTTCCTTTAGTGCGCTCGGAGGGGAAGATTCCTTTCTTTCTTCTCCTCCTGCACTAGTTTTTTTCTCGAGGGACACACCATTCCTACCAAATTTTAACCAGTTCCTCCTCTACCTGTCCTGGAATTTATCCATTAAAAGCAACCCGACTATTTCTCCAATTTTAACTCTCAATATCGTTATGTCCACTGGGTTGGTTCAAGGCTTCGTTCCCAGGTCTTCTCGACTCCTTACCCTCTGGTTTACCGCTTTTAAACAAATAGCCCCCCCCCCCATTCGCTTCCTGGTCCTTTTCTCTATTTAATCAACTCCTTGGTAACACACACAAAAAATTGAATGTTTACATCTCTTGATTCTCCTTTGACTTTATTAGGAACGCACACTAAGTACAAAGGCGCCTTATTCAGTGTTTAAAAAAAATAACAGCAATTGAAGTGACCTAGAAGGAAGCGCGTTCTCCAGGCTCACTGATGTCCAAAACTAACAAAAATAATTTAGTGCTATACATACTGATTGAGAGACACAGGTGTCAACTTTTTAAAAAATTAAACAATTTTAACAAAACTAATCGCAAACAACTGAATAATGTTTTGTGCTTAGTATGTATACTACTAAAAAGTGAGAGAATGTGCTGGTTTACATATTGAAAAAAGAGTATATTATAATATATGAATATAAAATGTGTATATAGCACTATGCCTCATTGTAAACATAAAATGTATTGTGTGTTTTTTTAAAGGTGGTGGGTCATAGTAGACTGCTAATCAGACAGGGGATGGTCAGGTCGGTTTTGTTCCAATGAGTTATTGTTTGTTCAGTGCAGGGAGGAAATGAAGGGAAAACATAAAGTTGAAATGACTTCACAAAGTTCAACACTGTTGTAAAAGAAAGACAAAAAATATACAAGTATCCCTTTAGACTATCACACTAGAAGGTTCTATTGCTTTGCTGTTTATGAAATATTTTTTAATGTTTTTTTTGTCCTTCTGTTTTCTTAAAAAGCAATTTGAAATGCAATACGTAATAATCTTATCTTTTAAGATAGCCTTTCCGAAAAGATAAACAAAACGGAGGTAATAATGTACAGTGTATGGTTGGTTGTGTAACTACAACACGGGCAATCTTTGAGCTGCAAGTGAAATAGGATACTGTACTGTGTGTAGACTGCTGTTAAAGACACACAAAAAAATCATAAAAAACAAACTACAGGAAGAATGTGGTCAGTTACGGTGTAAACACATAACACGTATACAAAACAAATCGTACTAATATACTCTCTCACAAATAATATAGTGAAATATCTTCACGTTATTTTTCTTCTCATTGAAAGAAAGCTGTTGTAACTATGTTATTGCCACATTTTGATGGTGCACAGGTTTGTTAAAATTTCAAGTTGCATTCGACACTTACGTATATGATAGCAACAGGTAATAACTACATGTTTGACTCTGGTAAACGAATGTGAGAGGGGAGGAACAGAAGAAACAGTTGTCAGTGGTTTGCCGTAACAGCTGATACAGATGAGGTAGACACTTTAGAAATCCCAGTTACTCAGCTGCACCTTTTACATCACCTCGAAACAGACAGCATTCAATTAGGCAGCCTGATTCAACACATGTGAATCATTTAAGAGACACTAAAGGTGTTGGAGGTGGAGTTGGACAATACATTTGCCCTTAAAGCCGTGTGGAACCTTTTTAAGTTTTTCTTACAATTCTCAGCATTTTGCTAATCTTTTCACATGATATGTGAACTAGTTCCTGTTGGCCTGTTGGTCTGTCATTGTTTCTGTGGAGGAAGAGCATACACAGTTTTCTACATGGAATTCAAACTTCAGGGTTCCACTTTTTGGAGAAAAATCATAAGAATGCAGCATGTGATGGGATTTCTACAGTGGCTGTCGCTGTCCCTGTGAGGGTATACCTCAAGTCTTCTAGGGGATAAAGACATAATGACAACCCCATTTTTCATCATGGCAAGCCTTAAAAGTCAATTTGGGGGGAAACAAAGCTATACCACAAGCTTTTATTATTACTGTTTCAACTCCTTTCCAATCCAATGTGGTTTATTATTAAATAATTACTGATGTAATTAAAACTTTTTTCAATAGCCATATTATAAAAAGGTATATACATATATATGAATATATATTTGTGTGTTTGTGTAGATATCTAGATGATTATATACTTTCTTATAGAAAACTTCGATGTTGACCATTCTCCTCAGTGTTTTGAGAACACGTTGACACATTTCAAAAATAATATAAGGCTGTCCACTTGGTCAAGACAGGTCAGACAACGAATCAAAAAAAAAAAAAAAAAAATCAAAAGGGAATTACCCTCGTCAGAATGCAATACATCTTTCTTTCCACTTTTCATTTCAGAAAAATGGAAAATGGCAAGAAAAACCATAAAACTTGATAGGCAAGTTGACCAAAAAATAGAACTTCAACTATAAAAAGTGTGGCTCAGATTCAGTTTTATAAATGTTATGTTTCCAATGCCATGGCCCTTTTAACACTTCTTTGTTTTTATGTCACTCACTGTTTCTTTAGTTCGTGAAACAATGTATCTGTCAGCTAGCTACACTATCAAATTACCCTTCAGGGCAGGAGTGCTTGCAATACCGGCCTGTTTGTGGCTTTAGACTCCTTTCCGTGTTTGATCTGCAAATTGGTTGTGTCAAATTTCAACATAAACAGTTGTACAACACACATACATTAATGGGTAATCTGTCACACTTGATGGCAACCGTGATGTCAAATAAGCACCTAGTAGAGACTGCAAACTCAAAATCTGATGAATAATAGTGGGTGTTTTTTGGTGGAAGGAAATATTTTTGACATAAAGGGCATACATTGTTTTTTTTATTTCTTTTCATTACTATTATATTGTCTATTTACATCTAATGACTATCAAATTCACAAATATTTTTTTTTTCTTTTTTAACTTAGTTTTTGGTAAAAACAAAAAAAGTAAATACTGCTAGTGAGATTTTATATTTTTACATATGTTGGTTTCTTTTCTTTTTTATTTATGCGCCACTTAGTTTGGATATCTTTGAATGGTGTTTTTTTCTCAGTTTTGTGTGATTTCATATGTCTTGAGAATGTGGAGACAAAGGCATTTCAGTATTTTTGAATTGTTAAAATCTAGTTTCATAGAAGCGGAAGTATCTGATATTATAAATTATATTTTAATTCATGTAAATAGTTTAAAACAGAAGACTATATGGCTTCCTTTTAAACTGAATACATTTCTCTTCAGAGATTGTTTACATTATGAAACTGTAGAGATGTGCTCCTCATATACTGTATAAAGTACATATATTCATTGATTTGCCTCCAAAAAATAAAATCCTAATGAACAGCATTCTTTCTTGCGTTTGGTGATTGTACATTATCTATTTAAAAAACACCAGCATTTGTTCTTGCCATGCGTACACATACTGCTACATATATTGTGTGATCACCATAGATAGTATATCAAATCTTCATCATCCAGCTGATCACTCACTCTATCCATGTGGGGAGGTTCAGCTTCACTCGTTGTGGACACTCCCTCTTCCCGATTTCCCCCTGGTTAAACAGCATCCTATTAACAGGCCCCTGGCAATTTTCTGCCTGGCTAAACTGTGATTCACATTTCAGTGACTGCACTGATGATGTCTGTGCACAGGACATCACTATACCAGCAATGCTGTGCTGATGGTCTCTGGTCTTCTGTCACTGCCACACCAGAACAATAAATCATATATAGAAATAACAAGTAAGAAAGCCAGATATTGTCCAAGAAAACCAACCAAATGACATTGGGATCCATGGAATTCACAGCAAGATGTGTAAAATAAATTCACATCCGACATGTTTATTGAAGACTCCCTGCATTCTGCATCATTTCTGGCTTCTTGAAGCTGGTCACTAATACAAACATAGCTCTCACTTTTTTATAAATTATCCAACATGGCTCATGACAATGCACTCAAATCTATATCTTGACAATGCTTCCAGACACCATTTCCACTAACGATGGTATAGGCTGAATACTAGAACCTGTCAGCATATCTGCAGCACAAACTACAACCTCCAGAATTAGCAAAAAGTTGAATCAAAATGTGTGTATAAAACAGTTATGACACACAATTTAACTCCATGACCTTCATGAAGGATATATTGCTGCAAGGGCATACTGCATTTAGCTGTAGGTGCCCCTGTTATATTCCCAACTGAGTGTATATTCCAACATTACAAACTAACAACAGCGAGATGGATAACACATCATTAATGCATGATGGAAACACATTTCAATCATTTGTAAAGCATTAACCTTTTTTTAGTGGTTAATTGGAGAACCCAAAGCCAGAGGAGAAAGCAGACGATTAGAAATCATCCTGTCAGCCATTCCGTGCCCTGCTGTCCTCTGTTTGGTTGTTTCCATGGGGCAGTCGTGACTGCAGCAAACTGAGCTGCTCTGCGGCGCGGTGCACATTTATCAGACACACAGTGCAATTCCCATGAGCGTCAGCTTAACTCTGACAGAAACACTAGGTCAAGACATTGTAAACCATAAACCTCAACACTTCCCCCAATGTAAAGATTGATTGATTGAATGACGTTGGTTTATCCGTTCTATCCAATCACATTGTAGCTAACTTAATTGTTCACTGATGGCTGATGTGTCCCTGAAACCTTGGTGAAGAAAATGCAACTCTTTACTAGTTAGATTTATTCTCTTAAATCAAACGGTCCATAGAACTCCCCTCATGATAATGTCCATAGGAAAGTAGAATAAAGTTCATTCAAATTACAAGCAAAAACTATGCTCCGAGCTCCGTCATTTCATTTCTATGGGCGTCTAAGTGTCATTCACAAATACTATATCAAGTGAACAGGAGCAACATGGGTCCGTTGTTTTACATATTGTTTTTTTAAGGTAACGTTGTGCCTTAGCATTTTCACAATTAGACTGATACACCTTGATTATTAGGTTATTATGATAACTAGGAAGGGAGCAACATTTACAGGTCAAAATGAGATGAAATGTGCAACAGAACAATGTTTATATTTATATAATGTTCATATTCATTTGAAGTACATTTAGCTGTGATTCATTCTGCTCACGTTGTATAACCCTGCGTTTTCATTAAATCTAACTTAACTTAATTTGTCCTGTGTCTATTCAGAAGGATTAGCTTGAAACCTATTAGGTATACTTTAAATTACATTGCAATAATGTTGTCTTAGAAATTAGATTTGCATATCAGTCACAGTGTGAGTGTTGTCCCCTTGAGACTGTACGTAAGGTCAAGACAGGAAATGTGACACGTTGCAGAAAGCAGCATCGGATCTAAGGTCACCTTGTGCAACAAACTGATAAGTGTTACATTAAGCATTCTTGTTTTACCAGACAGGTTTCACTAAGTGTATTTCGATGTTGCTCACTGTCTTGCATGTTATAATTGTGCTGCCCCTGACAAAGGAGTTAAACCTCAACCTGATTAAAGATTGTGTACATGGCTATACAGCTGGCAATGATTTACATGTATGGAACCCCAAAGACCTTTTGATCACATATATGGAAAACAGCTGCATTACAGTACATCAGTATGGGATGTTATATCACTGAACTGAATTCAATGTGTTGCAGTTTGTGATAGGGTTGCTTTCTGCACAGATACTGCATATTGCTACATTTGTTTGATAAGCCTCTTAACTGTCCTCATGAGGCATGTTGATCCAAGCAGCCAGCCACGGACATCCCACCTGGTGCGACTGAAATGATTTGGCATGGCTTTCCTCCTGTAGTATTGTTATTTACCATGGACGATGTGACGTTTTATACACTGACCGATCAATTGACAGTGGGTCAGTTATTACAAATGAAAGCTATACAGCCACACTAATTTAAACGGAATACTACTTTAGTCAATATTCCAGTTTCTTAAGTTAAGTCATATATCAGCAGAGTTAAAGAGAAGGTGAAATGTTGAACGATACATAGTTATATATCAACATGTTTTGGGGACAGTGTTTGGTTTGTTTATTTCAATCAGTGCAAATATGGTATAATGAAGTGTTGGAGCTAGTTACAGATTATACAGTATGGTAAATGTATGAGATATTATTGTATACTGCCCCCGTAAACCTGGCAAAAAAAAGCAAGTGTGCACACCCTTCAGGTTGCCTATAATGATTGCATTGGATGTTACTTAAAAAAACTAAGATGGTGCAGTGCAAGTGAGCTTGTTCTTATTGCAGGAGTGAACACTGAAATCTAATGTACAGATGTATCTGTTGAATGAATAAGTCAAAGACTGTCATTAAAATGCTGCTGTCGAACCCTAGTTATGGTGCAGTAAACTTCCAGTCATACATTGGAGATAAGTTTCATAAGTGGTGGAATTTATGTCATTCTAATTCATGTGTTGTGTATTGTTTGTGTGGTATGTCTTTATAATGGACCTAACATGATCAAAAATACATAATCTCATGCTTTAAATACTCATTTGAGCTACAGCACCTCAGACCACAGGGCCGCAACTGACACGTTTCTGAAATGCAGGTGATTTACTATGAACATGTCAGGTTAAATTGTGTCTACAGAGCATCACCTGACCACAAAAGGCAGAAGAGTGCATTTCAAAATGCTGATGATAAGAATGCGTTGCTGGGCAAGAAAAGCTCTGAGCAAATACTGAGTCAAGTGCCTTCTTCTGCTTAGAAACTGCAGCCCAGACCCATGCATAGTTGTCCTATAAATAGTCCTGCATCGCTCTCTCGGCTGTGGCTTGCAGGCTGGCAGCTCTGCAGTCACGACTGCCCCCGATCACTGCTAGAATGAGGCTAAAGCTCGCTTCCTGTAAAGGCTCACGGCTTGTGCTGCAGCTGCTTGCTTCTCTCTCTCTCTCTCTCTCTCTCTCTCTCTCTCTCTCTCTCTCTCTCTCTCTCTCTCTCTCTCTCTCGCTGCAGTCACGGGTTATCCCTGCGTCAGAGCCAAGCTTTGCAAGCTCCGCTGATCATCACAGCCATATACGGCAATCATTTGAGCTCCCAGCAAAACCCTTACGTCATGGGCAACTGGCGTCATATCCACCAGTGACGACACACTACGACTAGGTTTCCGTGCTATTATTGTATTACTACCTTGCGTAAGGCAGAGAGGGAGGGGCAATGTCACCCAAGCGCGAGTCCCCCCTGCCCCATTGTGGCTCTATAGTGATGATCTTAATTTCTCTATCCCACTCTGACATCATATTGTGTTTTGTAAGAGTATGATGTATGGCCCCTTGTGGCAGAATTAGCTAATGTGTAAAAACTCAAAATGGTTGTTGCAGCTGGCAGATATGCATACCTTGTCCGCTGTTGTTTATGTCATGTGTTGTGCATGTTTCCTGCAACAATCCTGCATTTGTGCTACAGACAATTCTCTTCATCCACACACACTTCTAGTCACTCTCAAACAGTCTGTTTCCAGGTGTGTCATCAGCATCTATGTTTGCATGTCTGATGCATACATCTGTTTTGTAAAAAAAATTTAAAAGAATATGTTGCAGGTCAAACAACATCTATGCAGTATAAACTGAGTTAAATATGGTGAACAAGTCAAAGTGTGGCAGACATTTAGTATACAACATAAGTTATGTAATCAGCATGACATATCCTAACTACAGAACATGTTAAAATATAGAAATGACTATGCTATTACTATGTTAAAGCTATAGTGTGTAACTTTGTCATGTAAATTAATGTTTGTTACATTCAAGCCATCGCCAAACGAGTTGACACAAAGTTGATTAAGCCTATCAGCTCCACAACTTTCTCTCAGTATTTCTCAGTATATGGCAGTGTTTACAAACTGGTGTCGCCCTCCGACAAATCCCAAAAGATCCCAACAAATCTTTCAGTTGTTGATTCTACTGCTACAAAAAAAAACGTACAGCAGAAGGTATGAAATCCATGAGTGAACACAAGAGGCTTACTTCATGTAGATGCACCGGCAGTGTTTTTCAAATTACTTAAAATTCCTCATGGGGTCAACGGAAGTTACATACTATAGCTTTAAGCATAACCACTGTTAAGTGTAACATACAAGTTTGCAACCCTTTTATTTTTTGAGCAGTGCTTACTTTGTTGTTCTGTTTGAGCAGAGTAATGGGGAAAAAACCTGTAATAAATAACCCATAGAACATCTAGAAGCTTGTCATCCTGCTTGTGTACTCAAAACATCATGTTATTTATTTTTTCCTGACTGAAAATTTATGGAAAGGCGGCGGGGGTGCACCTATTTTGGGCGAAATACATGTTGGCACAACACTCTGCCAGAGCTGAACACTGCTGTCAGTCAAATACTTGCTTGGTTGTAAAACTTCCGGTAAAAACCTTTCAACACAGAGATGAATGAAAAGGGTGGTGATAGTTCAACAAGACTACAGAAAAAGTGCAAAGAGATTGTGTCTTGGAAAGTATTTTTCAAATATGCTGTCCGTGTATAAACACTTCATCATACATACACAGATGTATGGGTGTGTAATGCTGCAACAAACACACATGTACTGCATGTGCTAAGCAGAACAAAAAAAAACAACACAAAAAAGGAAGTGGATGCAGTGTGCATTCACACACAGTGCAACCCACAATGACTGGCGGGCATATTTAGATAATATATTGGTTACCACTATTCAGACACGTCCTGCACACATACTGTGCACACACACCCACACAACAGCACTAGCTCACAAGCTGTAGGAAGTATTAATACCAGAATATACCAAGAAACAAGAGACACAGTAAAACACAAGTTATATACTGTATTATGTGTGTTGAGAAAATAAGAAATCAATCCACACAAACACAATTCAACCTCTTCTAATGGCTTTAGTTTTCTGCAGAACGTATTTACAAGCTTTCACACTACATGGGGAAGATATAAGACCCTATGTCATGCTGGAAATGTTCAAATAAAGAATGTATCTTGTCACGGATTGAAACATATAGAATACAGTAAAATGAATGCAGCAGCAGATCAGAAATCTATCAGTAACCATTCAATGACACAGGGACATGGTGGAATGGTGTTCAAAGAAACATCTATTTTAAAAGCAATGTTTTCAGTGTCTTTTCATGTTCATTGTCGTAACACACATATGAATTCTGATTGTTTGACTGCATGTAGGCAAAACAAGCTGAGACGTAGGTGCCAAATCAGCTAATGCAGAGCTAAAAATAATAAATAATTGTTGAAATGTGATCCTCAGACACTATTCACAGGCCTGGCAAGGAATAGTATTGAGTCGGGGTTGCAGCTGTTTCCCTAAAATAAAATACATCATAAAGGATCCACATCTACAAAATTCCCATGATATTATGAAAAATACCTTAAATAGCAAAATACCTAACCATCAGAGCCACATATTCCTTTGCAGATTTTTGCATTTTGATAATCTCATCCTATTACATTTAGTTTCAAAATATATTAGTTTTTCAGCACAGTAAATATAATCTTAGCACATTGAATATACTTGCCCATACTTTACATTTAATCAGGATACACAGATTGAAGTTGGGTGTGAAGATAACCCACCCTTTGCGGGTGCTTTAATTATCTTATCTTAAAGGAACAAACTGATATTTTGCATGTTTTAGCCAATCAACTACAAAACCTTTATATTCATAATTTTCTTTAGCATACAGTATACCTTTCTAGGCAATTAATGCATATTATTCTACATACTTTACATTACCTTACTGACTTGCATGGTAATGCTGCATAGATAATTACTTTAGCTGAGAATTCCTATAGAAGTTGCTATCTGAGAAGTACCATTTACAATGCAAGTCTTCATATTCAGTCAATGTTTCCTTACCATGTTTGATTTTCTAATAACATTTGTAGTTTGCTTCATTTAACACTTTTGGATAGTTGACTTTCAAATCCCACAAACACATGAACAAAACATCAAGCCAAGTGCATCTAATGGACAGGAAGAAGCAATGCAGAACGAAAGCAGAATAAATATGAGTTGAGGATGTTGACACATATCATTAAATAAAGCCATGATTTGAAGTGAGAGATGTGCATTCTGTGAATTTGATCTTGTTGCAAAGAAACTGCTACTGTTGCAGCCCCTCTAACTGAGAGAACAAGTCTTTGATTGTGACAGGGCTGCATGAGCTGCAGGAGGAAGGATGAAAGAAAGGAAGGAAGACAGGAAAACATTTTTAATAACTTACAATTACACCAATTGTTAGTATATTGTTAGTTATTGTTTTACAATGTCTACACTTGTAACCATGTACTTGTTTATGTGTTATTATGGTTACCAAGCTGCAGCATCAATTTTCCATCGGAATTTACGTCAACATTGGCACATGGACTGTTTACGCTCAGAAGCATTTCTTATGTCCCAAATTAAATAGAGACTAATGACTTGTCTGTGGTTGCTCACATATCTGAGGATGGGCCTCCTACCTTGTCTGGCTGCAGCTTCCTCCTCCTTCGCCTTCTTTGCTCCTTCAATGGCAGCCATTTTGGCCTCATGCACCTCCTTCAGGGCGTTCCACTCTTTCCTGTTGTTCAACAGGCGATCCAGCATGGGGGTGATCTCCACATGGAAACGACTGAACTCCTGGAGAGTCAACACACAAATCAAAGTCACGTCACGTTTGGTTCCAGGTTCCTCAAAATATTGTTATTTATTCATGATGATAGAATTATTCAATATTAAGAATTACATGTAGAGAAAATATGTGTTTTGACCTAACTGCAGGCTCTGTAAACAAATCCCCCTTCCCTGAAACTGCATAGTGCACCTTTAACATTAACAACAGAGTTGATTATGGTAATCCAGTTGCACACCTGACTCATTTTGAAATTGTGTGAATGTCTCTGTGTCATCGTGTGGTGCCATGTCTGACCTTGTACACAAAAGTGCAAACAAAGTCGATGAAGCCACATTGCAGCTTGGGCAGATCGTCTGCTTTGTTTCTGTCCATCATAGGCTGAAAGAGAGAGAGAGACCACACCACAGTCACCACAGACACTGCTGAATGATGCACGATTGTTAAAGACGCCTCTGGTTCCTCAATCTGTATTTACCGAGTGTAAATAAAGTTTGAATGAACATGTGAAGTCACAGTAGATGACCATTAAGAGCCACTCGGGAACTAGAAATGTTGATCAAAACAATGAATACACATCCCAAATGTATCTGGTGTACACGGCAGCACACTCAGACTTTACAAACAGTTGGAGATAGGAGAAAATCCATACTGGCCTTAATTGCTGGGAAAAATTGCCCACCTACATTTCCTGATAACATTATGTCCAAGTGTCACAGCCCCTGCAAAGTCTTTTTTCTTCTTCTTTTTGCTAGACCCAGGTGAGTCACAGAATCAACTGCTGTGAAAATACAAACTGATCAAAATGAAAAAGTTTTCCCTGCTGACACAGATGCTATTAAATTCAGAGCAGCGTGAGGGGAGAAAGAGAGTGGGTTGGTGTTTTTTCGTACTTCAAGTGTCTCAAGGACAAGAAGGAACAAAACAGTGTAAGGGTAGAGAGACACGGAGGCTGAATAGAGAGAGAGAGAGAGCCATGGGAGGGTATGGTCGGATGGGTTAGGGCCACAGTGCCTGTTCTTTCTGTATCAGTGCTCCACATAATGGGCTGTACATCGCTCAACACCGCCGCCACGGGGAAGTAAATCTGTCTTTTCATTTCGGCCTCTCAACCGCGTTTCTTTATCTTGTTCTCCTTCTCTCCCACCGTGTCCTTCCCCGTCTCCAACCCCACTGAAGCCAAAAAGTAGAGCCTTGTCCAGCCTTAATTCCCATGAATCCTGTGCACCCACCACAAATGTTCTCCTCCTCCCGAACTATACATAGATTGCTGGTAAAAACTGATTTCAAAGGGAGCTGGAAAGCTATGAAAAATAAATTAAAAATCTTTACATTTCACAATCCAATTGAATTGAAAAGACGAATCACACCTTTAACAACTGTTTGACATTTGAACCAGTGTATGGTCATGTTAACTATAGGATCATGTTTAGTTTTGTTTCGGATGATAAAAATACAACACAGTTTGATAAAAAAAAACAGCATTTAGATAGGATATTTATACTGTGTGTTAACTTCTCCCCTAATGTAAGGTCACATTGCACTTTTTCATGGTTTTTCAACATTAATATGTCTAGAGACTTCCAGAGTATGAGAAAGAACAACCCTCTTTTTTTCCCCACCTCCACCTTTCTGACACCTGTGTTCCAAAACCCCAGTCAGATTTCACCTTTATGACATCATACAGGGATAAGCCACGCCCCTAAATTACCTTTCTTACTTAGTTATACCTCCACATTTGACAAAAACACCCCCAGATACCCCTCATCTAACTGGCAGTACGCCATATTGAGCTGGTGGGCAGTGCCTGTGCCCCCAACGTGTGGAACCTGGCCAATCAGAGCAGAGTGGGCTTTTTCCAAGGCGGGGCTTAAAGAGACAATCTCTAGAATGGAGCGTTTCCAACAGAGGCTGACAACAGGGGACTTATGGCGCTTTTCCACCGCATGGTATCAGCTCAACTCGACTCGACTCAACTCGCATTTTTGGCGTTTCCACCGCAATTTCATGGTACCTGGTAGCGGCTGCTTTTTTGGTATCGCCTCGCTCTAGGTTCCAAGCGAGCTGAGCTGATGCTAAAAGGTGACGTCGGCAAACGGCCGGCCACTGATTGGCCAGAGACTATTGTCTGGCCAATCAGTGGCCGGCCGTCTGCCGACGCTTCTGATTGGCCAGAGACTACCGGCTTCAGTCTGTTGTTTATTCTCCCCAACTCTACGGGACTTTTGAGTGTATTTACGCAGCGTGCAGCCTTCTCTGGCTCTCTTTCATTTGATTTGCATCACAGATCCGATTTTTTTTTCCATATATTCGCTAAGCTCACCCAGTGTTGGTTTTTGGGGAAGTTACTTTTAACATACGAGAGGAGACATGTAGGGCAGCTAGCAGCTAGGCTAAATAGATAGTAGCCAGCTGGGACAGACATGATAGCGAGCGATTACATTACAAGCCTCGGACTGAACTGATTACCTCAATAAAATATTCAGGCTGAGACACGGCTTGCATTTGAAAACACGTATACGGAAACAAGCACTAAACAGTCAACTTTATCATGTCCGTGTTTACGTGCATAGGGATGTACGTGACGCATCCCTACAGCTGACTGTGTGGCAGAGTCACACATCTGGACAACAACCATCCCTTTTAATGGCCCGTAGCAATATTCTTCTACTTATTTTAGCAAACAGATACAAGGGGGGTATTTCTTAAACATTTTTCATCCGTGTTTTTGGCGGTTGGTTCAGTTAATAGTGCAACAACTGCTCGTAATTTCTGCTTTGCTACTTTGCTCCGGAGTAGGCTTTCAGCCCCCGCCCACGTTCAGGAGGTACTATTTGCGGTGGAAAACGACCCGCGCTGCTACCAAACCAAGTTGAACTGAGTCGAGTCGAGCTACATGTGAGGTGGAAAAGCGCCATTAGTAATGGCACTGCAAGAAACACAAAGGTTTTTTGGACAATACACCATGAAAACACTTTCTAGTAGAAACCCAATATATCATTTGAAACCTGATTTTGGCATACTGTGACCTTAAAATCTTGTAGAAAAACCTTGATTATGTTCAACTTCAGTGTCAGACTAAAACAACTATGATATTTCAACATAGAATATTTCCTCAGTGAATCTGCAATTAGAGAAATTATATAAAACGTGTATCAGATGTATACTAAAAGGTCAAATCAGCATCAGATTTGAGCAAACAGATACTCTCATTACGACCTTCCATAACTAATTTCTTCTTTAATTTTTTGGGCGACTGTGGCTCAGGTGGTTAAGCGGGTTGGCCAATGATCAAAGGGTTGGAGGTTCGATTCCCGCCCGGCCACCTGTGTCATGGTTGTTGTGTCCTTGGGCAAGACACTTCACCCACCCTGCCTTGTGTGAATGTGTATGATTGCTGTGTGTTTGAGGTGGTGGTCGGAGGGGCCGATGGCGCGGAATGGCAGCCTCGCTTCCGTCAGTCTGCCCCAGGGCAGCTGTGGCTACTATCGTAGTTTACCACCACCGGTATGACTGTGTGTGAACGAATTGAACCTGGAACCCTGTAAAGCGCTTTGAGTCAACAACATCGAAATAAAGCGCTATATAAATCCAATCAATTATTATTATTATTATTAATTTATTATACATTATACATGTGTTACTGATTTTCAAAGGATATTCCTATTTTTGTCACTGCCAGATTTGGAGGCTGCTTAGTGTTTTTGGTCCAGGGGATGTCGATTGGATGTATACTTCTTTTTCAGCTGTTTTTAGTATTTGACTCTCAAGCATTATGCTCTGTGTGATCTTACAATGGGTTGTTGCTCCAGAACGGTCCTCTCCAGGTCTCCCTGCTCCCAGAACTCTGCTGCCACGGACAGCGCCACCTGCAATTCAAACATTTTTAGTTATCATTGTATGCAACAAACTGACCAATTGAATGCACAAAGACGTCAAACAAAGAATGTGAACACATTTCAGTAACTGTAGCCAGAGATAGTATGACACCTTTGCTTGTACAATTACTTGATAATTTAATATGTACATTTATTTCCCTCCAGCTGAACAATTGATTAACGCTACTGACTTCAGCACTATGTATTATGGATAAATTATACTTTAGGAAGACTTGCACTTTTCCATGGGCCTGACTTGAGCGGCGTTTTCTCAAGTTGGAAATATTACCCCGGTATGTTGTAAAAATCATCCTGTAAAGCTTTCAAGATGTCCCATAAAAGATAATCTTATTCAAAGCTCTCTCAAGGCAGTTCCAGGGCTATGTTTCTAGACAAGATGAAAGCCTGTTTTGTATGCCCTCACAAACCTAAAATGGAGCACTGATGAATAATATGTGAATGATGTAGTCAGGGGGTAAAAAGAAAACTAATTTTAGAAAGAGTTAGTCATCAAGACAGTTTTTCGGGAACAATTGCCATGAGGCTGGTTGAAGCCTGTAGATGGATATACTGAGTTTGTGTGTTTGTGTGTGTGTGTGTGTGTGTGTGTGTGTGTGTGTGTGTGTGTGGGAGACAGAACTGCGTGAATAAAAATAAAAAAATGTCAGCAGAATGTCTTATCAAGAATTCCGCTGCAGCTTGTGTCTCTCCATAACGTCTTATAGCGGGGGAGTCTATCATCAATAAAAATATGATGAGTGAATTTATCACATCAACTTATATCACGCTTATATCACGCTCTATAAGCGTGATATAAGTAATAACGACTAAGTTCACGCCAACGGGGATTCATTCTGGTTTAATTTAATTCTGGTATATCAAGACCCCCGCACATGATAATCACCAAACATTGTGCTTTGGAGGGGTTTTATAATGACAGCTATGGTATTTTCTCACTGTATCCAGGGTGGAATTCACCTTTGTAAAGAGGAAGAGTTAGTCATCAAAACTACTTTTGGAGTCGCAGGAGGGTTGGCCTGTGCTCCACATAGATATCCTAGCTGCAGTGTTTGTGTGGGATGTGGATTTGACTCAACAGGCGCAGACAGAGGTTACATCTAACCAGAACAAAAGTGGGAGTCCTTAATATGGTAATAATTATTATTTCAGTTTCGATATGATGAGTGGTTCTGTTATCCGGTATCAGCTTGCATAATGCTCATGATGCAGTTGAGAATACATGAGCGTGAGAGATTGATACAGTACAGTAGATTTTCTTACAGTTGTATGTGATGTGCCTCCGACATATATCTGTAGCAGACAAAGATTTTAATAATAGGAGCCTGGAGATGGAGGTGAGGGAGCTTTGTAAGGGAAAACAAATACTGGTAGTTTGAATCCCACATTGAAGTAAGCAATATTTCTTTGTTTTATATAGGTTAAATCAATATTCATACAGTAATTACTTTAACAGTATGCACAGTTCATAACACAGGTCTCCCAGTCGATCAGCTTTGCAGTAATTGCCATGCAGATAAAATATTGAGTATCCCACTTGTTTTAATCCAATCATGACACAGCGCTTTAAAGAAGCGTGTCTCTGTGTCCGTGAACGATGACTCGCTGCTCTCCCTCGCGGTACTATCTGACGGAGACTGCTGCACTTTCATGTGGCGGTGACGTAGGGACGAAGGAGGGGACTGCTAACTGCAGTCACTGACAGGAAGTTAGCTAAAAGAAGCATATCACTTACTTTTCCTGGTGAAGGTGAGTGAAAGTCGTCAAAATGCTGACTGATGATTGCATTAGCTTTTCACTCAGGGGAGCTACACCTAAATGAATGTAAGAGACTTACACTTTAGTTTTAATTGGTTTCAATTTAAGCTTTTGAAAAGGTCACAGCCTTGTTTTCGATAATACCCCCTCTTTGGAGCAAGTATGCGCCTTTGCCAAGAGTTGCTGTTAGCTCCTTGTTCACAGCATTAGACCACTTTAACCAAGTGGAGGGAGCAAATGAGCCTGGGAGATCTCCTTTAATGATGCGAGCAGGAACATGACAGTGCTACTTCTCATTTTCTAGATCAGTGGTTTCTAAACCTTTTTTAGCTTGTGACCCTTTAAAATTAGGCTATGTGTACTTATGTGTACCCGTATTACAGGTTGATTAAAAAAGGTGTAAGGGTTGGACCAGTTCCATCACAGATCATTAGAGACACGCACGCACGCACGGAGACACACACACACACGCCAAGATCATTTTGACAAAATAAACAGAATTTTGTCTTTAATTGTCTCCAAACTTCACCAGGACCAAATTGGCTGTGCTTTAAATTACCATACTTTTTTTTTAAATGAAGGGTTCTACCGTATGTTGATGCAATTGACATGAGTCTCCATGGTATGTGGGTGTATGATAATGGGAAGCAGCAGGCATTTTTATGAAGAGAGCATATATGTTCCCAGGCAATTGCAGACAAATAAAAGGTGAAAAATTGCCCTCCAGCAGCGCCCGTCAGAAAGCCAGAGATGCTTTTCTGTTCTTATTGATATGCCTGCGTGTGCGGGCTCAAACGCGATGTGTATATTACATACTTTACTGAAATCAAATGTTAAGCCTGCCAGGCAGTGATGAGGGGGAATGAAAAGCACCGACTTGCCTTTGATGCATGAGGCCATCAGGAATCACTGCTGAACGCTGCCGAGGAGAAATGGCAGGGCTGACAAAATGTCATCCTCTACTTTATCATTGGTTCCCCTCTCTCACAGAGCCTCTCCTCTAGCCTGTGTGTGTGTGTACGTGTGTGTGTGTGTGTGTGTGTGTGTGTGTGTGTGTGTGTGTGTGTGTGTGTGTGTGTGTGTGTGTGTGTGTGTGTGTGTGTGTGTGTGTGTGTGTGTGTGTGTGTGTGTGTGTGTGTGTGGCCTATTACTGTGAACGGCAGGGTGTGAGTGAGGCTGGAGTGCCATTTTAAAACTGCTGCTGTGAAGTATCAAAAGGGACTGTGGGTAGCAATCATGCAGGTGCGTGTACCTTGCTCTGAATCTCCCAGGGTTTGGCGATAGCAGACAGGTCACATGCAGTCATCATCATAGCCCTGGAAACACAACAGCATGAGATCTGTATGTCTGCATATCTCTGTGGGTATACCTGCCTTTGTGTGTGTGTGTGTGTGTGTGTGTGTGTGTGTGTGTGTGTGTGTGTGTGTGTGTGTGTGTGTGTGTGTGTGTGTGTGTGTGTGCCTACATGACAATCTCTTTGCGTGTGGTCTCCAGCATCATGTATTTGGTCCAGTCAGTCCAGTTCTCGTAGGTCTTGGACTGGTCAACGATTTTCTGGAACATCGTTCTCTTTCTGCATGAAATTGAAGACGGTGCTAAATAAAATGAATTATTCTGGTGCTTTACAAAGCATTGACGTTACCGTCTACGACAGATGCCCCTACATCCTTTACTTAGTGTTGCATCTTCCCACTCTGCTCAGTTTGTGAACAATATTTAGGTAAAAGCCAAAACAACATATGTTTCTACTATCTCCTATTGTTTGTTATTCGAAAATATGCAGTATGGGTGTGTGCTGTTTATGAAGTAATTTAAACTGTGCCACAACAACAAAAACCTTGACAGACCAATTAAACAATATGAACTATTATACGACCCATTAAAATGTCATTATTCTGTATAATATCTAAAGCATTGGAATAATGTTTAAACCAACTGAGTTAAAATATGTTTCACGTGCTTATGTATTTGCAAGCTGTTGTACTGACTTAAAGTAGAGAGCCAGGTCAGTGGCAATAATGGCGATGTCCATGAGGTGGATGACGGTGTCGTGCTGTCGGCGGTTCAGATTCTGATAAATGTTCAACGTCTGAAACACAAGGAAAAGGAAAAACAAAAGATGAATTACTTGAGATAAAAGGAATTGGAAAAGATGAATGCAAAACACAGAAGACATCTTTCTAAATGTTCTGTCTTTAATCAAAACTAAGTGGGTACGGTATGTGCTTCTGTACAATATTTTTCAACTGCTCCCATGGGAATGTCAAAGACTTGTAGGACACACTTAATGGTGGAAACATAGTATTAATTACATTTCTCAAAATATTTTTTTCTTCTCACATAGTTACAGAAGGTAGTTTAATGAAGGCTAAACAACAGAGGAATGGTGTTTTAATAAAAGACCAAAACACTGTTTTTAACACTGTACTTAAACACTGTATTTAATATTGTTGTATGCACGTGGGTGTGTAAGTGTGTTTTTGTGTTTGTGTGTGCTGCTGTATACTTCATCTCTTAGCAGAGTCTTGCCAAACTCCAGATGGTGTCTTTCCATGATGGAGGAGCCGTGAAGCTTGGCCAGAGGATTGGCAGACCTGGAGACACACAGACACACACCCACACAGCATGTTGGGAGGTTACGCTGTGATAAATCATGCATGTTAAACCCAAGGGTGGGCCTGGCCTGCTGTGTCCGCGGCTAATGGCGGCTCTCATTAGCTCATCAATCAGCAGATGGAGCAGAGCAGCTGGAGGTGTATCTGCTCAATATCCAGCCCATTGATGTTTCTCAGTGGGTGACGTTACCTTCACCTCAAGAGCCGAGGTCAGCTCATCTGTACACAGTGGGAGTGGCTGCTGTCACTTTGAATCAATGGAACAGTCCTCAGAGGGACAATAAAGACTGATGCCCAACATAGGAGGCCATGGCAGCAATAAGTAATAAATAAATAAATATTTTTAATTTATCATAATGCTGTTCCTCACTGCTGTGCTTTTAATGAGACATTTGATACGTTTTTCCCCAGTTGATATGTAATTCATAGTTTAACTTGGCAACAGGTTTTCGCACTGCAAGTTGAAAATGTGCCTGCTACATAGTTGATTGCTCTCCCAGACTGCTTAAGCACTTGTGAGCTGCTACAACATATGTATTATAGTGTGTGGGCTCTTTCTTCTTAATGTGTTGTTACTCAGCTGGTCTCTCTTTTCGCCTTCGCAACCTTTCTGTTCTCATTCATCAGGCCCTGAAGCCAGTTATCGTAAGAGCCTCAGTGTTCTCAGACTGATACAGTATGTACTGCATTTGCAGTTTGATGAAAAACAATTAAAAGTTTGAAACACAGAAGTTGAATGGACGTTGTCCTGCATAAACAACAACAATCTTAAGATCAGCGGTTGACGATGAGTGAGTGGCCCAAATCATAAAGTCCAGCTCACGCAAATCAGTAGTTACTTCAAAAATAACTTTTTACGCAATGTCAATGTGTCAAAAAATTCCAAACTAACTTTAGAAAAATTCAAATCCAAATAAGGTGTAATTATATATGCAGACAGAAACATTAAAACCAGATGCTGACATCAAACCTGTCTCCTTTTAGTTGATTGGATTAATGCTAAAATGCCCCCTTTCCCCCCTTGCTTCCCCCCTGTACAGTAGCTTTTACTTCATCTGATAGAGGTTGTTGGTTCCTCTGTGGTCGATATCGTGGCAGAAGCCGGCGGTCACCATGGCCATACACTCCAGGTCTGTGTAGTAACGCTTCAGATCACCTGTCTACGAGAACAAACACACACATACACACAAGGGCGAAGATAGAGTTTAGTGATAGGGTCAGTTGTACGCAGGAGGGAAGGTATGCATTCACAACTCATATACACAAATATTAACAGAGATAAACACATGCGTTTACACTGGTTAATAGACACACACACACACACACACAGACGCACGCACACACGCACACACACTCACACACACACACACACACACACACACACACACACACACACACACACACACACACACACACACACACACAGAGGTTGATCAGGTTTCTCTGGGTGACTCCCTTTTCATTTAGGTATACAATTCATTACCGCGTTCATTTTAGCACAAACACACATAAACATAAATATACACATTGATCGGCGTGGCACATGTCACAGATGAATTACTTTTCATATGACAGCACTAGGAAAGAAAGAGGAGGGGACACTATGTTTATTACATTGAGTCAGCGAGAGGGGGAGGAGGATCTGAAAGATGAGAGATGAAAGAGAGATGGAGGAGAGTGGGTTTACTGGAATGAGGAGGATAAAACACTGAGGGATTGATGGGTACTTAGAGAGAAGAAGAAGATGGAGAGAGAGAGAGAGAGAGATAGAGAGAGAGACAACAGTGGAATAGTGAGTCAGTTGTATGTGTGCGTCTGTCCGACCATCAGCAGGGTGAACATGGTCTGTCCCACGTTGAATCCGTGTCTCCAGTTGTGGTAGGTGATGCTCCTGTAGCCTTTACTGAGGGAATACATGAACCTCACCAACACCTGCAGCAAACACACATATACACCTCTTTACTACTTTTGACTTATGTGAACATGGTTACAAATGGAACAGAAACAACCACAGAGGCAAAGTTAATGAAATTACTGTTGTCGATATTAATCATTCTGAGCAAACTGTAAATAAAATCGACCAAAATTAATTATTCTATCTTTCATTTTTTAAGCATAACAATAGTTTGGTTGTGTAAGGCATAGCAGTGAGACTGTTATTTGTGTTCCACAGTAGCTTGATTATTTAATGTGTATCTGATAATACCCAGGTAGGTTTTTACAATAGCTGACTGTAAGCAGTTTGGCATTGCAGCTATATAAGATGTAATGCATAGATTCATTTATTTAAAAAAAAACAACAACACCATATGATCTACCCACCTCTCTGGGAATGTGAAACTTGTCCACCACTTTCAGCTCGTAGTACATCTTGATGCCGCATTTGACTAAGTCCAGTTCACTGTGCTCAAAGTCACAGAAGTGAAACTCAAAGATCTCCGATTTCTTCGAATTTGGCAAGACCTCCGACTGTGGCCAGAAAAGAACAAGTGTTTACAAATGCATTACATTGTATTGCAATCATTTCGTCATGGCTTGATGTGGACCTTAGTGTGAATATTGTAGCATGTACTGTATAATACATATTTTTATCAAAGCACTGTCTAACTGTCTAATAGTAACAGTAAGGTGATAAAAGTGGTACAACCAATACAGGTTTGATCTTTAAGCCCTTGTCATTTTACCAACATGGCGGTGTGTGTCTGTACAATAACACTCCTATTCCTTTTTACACCAACACAGATTCATGATGTATGTTTTGTTTTTTTAATGAAAGAATAAACAAGATATTGGGATAAAACTACTTTGGCTTATTTCATGGGATTTCCTCAAACACAGGCTGAATGTTTGCTGTTGTTTACCAGAATCTCTTGGAGCTCCTCCTCCTCACAGGCGTCTGGTTCCTTCCCCCATCTCTCCCTGGTGTTCTGGAGAAACACACACCATCTCCACTCACCTTGGATGAAACGCCTCAGCATCAATCAACTGACTCCTGATCTAAGGCCACACCGGGTTGCCCCTCTGCTTTTGGTCTGTCTGTCTGTCTGTCTGTCTCTCTCTCTCACTCTCTGTGTCTCTCTCTCTCTCTCTCGGGCCGCTGACAAATCACCTCATAGAAAATCTGACAATCTCATTTCAGTTTATAAACGATGCTCACCTCCTGTTTATATCCTCCACATCAACCAACTGGTTTCCAAACTGACCGCTTTTGATTTCTTCACCACACATTTGAGAAAAAGGATAAAGCAGGGTGCTAAATCTTATTGGGTTGAGATTTCCATTCACCATGAACCTTAAGTGTGTTCTTTCACCTTTTTCTCTATTTACTTAGAAACACATTCTTCATCTCATCACTGAATCTGTTTTTTTGTTTATATTTAAATATTAAAATGTAATTTAAAAAGAAAATTACAATTTTCCATTTTGATGTTATTGCACCAATATTTTAATGTATTAAAATATAAACATCAACTGTAGTCTGAAATTATTACTTTTTTGCAAGATTAAATCATTTTCTAAATAATTTCATTACCAACGTCTTTCTCATTAATATTCCCATTACTTGAATTCATTTGAGACATGAGTTACGTTTAGGAAGCTTGAGAGGCCAAGTATATAAAATAATAAATGAACTAGTCTGACTTTCAACATAGAGTTTCATGTTGGTCTCAATGCCTTTACACAAGGCTTAGCCAACTTGCCAACAGCCCAATCATTGAGGGAAACTAAAATCTTTCACTTTTGAAGATGTTTGAATTGACCTCGTAGGACTGAAATTTCCAAACAGCACAACACATTATCTGTAGGGAAGCTTTAATCCAAAGGTCTTTCTTCATATCTGCTTCCATTTTTTTCCCTTAGGGAAGTTGACTTGATAGAAAAGCAGGCCTCTCTTTTCCTCATGCCTTCACTCACCAGGATGTGCTGGATTTCATCATTGCGACACTTGACGTGGTACATCACCATGTCCTGGAAGATGTCCTTCCTGTTCTCCAGCTTGTTCATCTTGTCGTAGGTGTCAGTGTTCAGCACAGACCAGCCTAGGAACTGGGTCAGAGACTGTGTGTGTGTGAAGTAAGGGAGAGAGAGGGAGAGAGAGAGAGTATTAATAGCCTATTACAGGTGGCAAATGTGGCAACAAAAAAAAGTCCACTGTGGCTATTCTGCCACAGTGGATCAAGCACAAACACACTGCCATCCTTAATCCAAGACCAAGTGAAAATGCATCACTTCTTCTTATCAGAGGTGGGAAAAGGTCAGACCCTTCAAAAATAAAAATAAATCTTTGATTTTAAGGAACCACTGAGAACTGTTCATTCTGTGTATTTTAACTGAATTCTAAGTTGTGAGTCAGATAGAAAAACTTCAGTAAAAAGCCTCTGGGCACAATGATAAATAATGCAGACTTTCAGAATGCAGTGTATTTATACACCAATGACTCAGTCTCACTCCACACGCCCACACACAGATGAACACAGACACACAGACACAGACACACACACACACACACACACACACACACACACACACACACAATCACACACGCACACACACACACACACACACACACACACACACGCACACACACACGCACACACACACACACACACACAAACACACACACACACACACACACACACACACCCAATCACACACGCACACAATCACACACACAGCCTGCACCTCCATCAGTGTTTCGTCCATTTCATCAAAGGGTTTCCCGTCTTTCCTGTTATAGAACGTGGCCACACCCACGATCTCCTCCTTCTTGTTGACGATTGGCATAGACAGCACGTTCTTAATGGTCCAGCCTGAATCGTCCAGAGGCTCTTTCTGTACACACACACACACACACACACACACACACACACACACACACACACACACACACACAGACACACACCGCACGCACGTGTAACATGTATTATTTAAATGACTATAAACAAGAATATGGTTATTCTGCATTTATACCTATTTATCAGAATGTAAAGTGAGGCATTTTTTTTCCAATAAAATGTTTTAATGACACTGTGTTCTTCACTTGCTTGATTGTAATAAGGAAGGCATGAACCTTAAAGAAATGTAATGTGACCTTCTACAGTCAGAGGAAATGTAAAGATTAATAATTCACCTGCTCACTGGCCCAAATCTCTGGACATACGACAGGAGCAGTCTCACTTCTTGAAATGGACGCTTGTAGAAAAAGACTAGGGGCCACTTATGCGAGGGACTATTTAAAACACAATTTAGCATATAAAGGATAAATACAATGGGCCCCTCAGAAAACTAATTTAAACCAAGGAGAGCAGGGAATGACGAACATATGATTTATTCAGTTAGGACTGTACGGTAGAGTCTCTCCTTTTGACAGTCTCCTGTGCTCTCTTATATAGTACATGCCAGCCCTATACATAGCTGAGTTACTTTAATACATTTCAACATATTTTCACTTGTATTTTATTCAAACAGTAAAAGCTCATACATAATGCAATTACTGTAATCGCACCGCAGAATGCAAATTATTCCATTACTTTATAGGAAAAATATGATAAGCGATAATGAACAAAATTGCTTTCTTATCTCACAGCAACCACTGGAGTCAACGTACAGATATGAGCGTGTAGCTGGGCGGTGCAAAATGTATTCTCTCCTGGATAAGTGAATGTGTAGGAACGAATAATCTGAACGAAAACAATGCGATAGTGGCCGTGAATCATTTTTTAGTAATGCAAATGCAAATTGGAATTATTCAGTTATTATTACAGTTGATAATTAGTAGCCTCCATTTCCATTTACCTGTATATTACATACACTTGGGTGGAATAGTTTACTAAACTGCAGTAGCTATAGAGGATACAGACATAGTCAACTGTGTCACAGAGCTGATACATAAGAATTATGCTTAAGGTTAAATTAACTCCTAACCTTTCCTGGCAGAAACAAACGTTTTAGACACCACACCTGCTTTTTACTTATCAATTATGCAACACTTCTACATGGAACGTCTAGTCCCAGGTAAGAAAGGATGCCTGGCCTCTTTCATTTATTCATATGTTAACATTTTTAATGAAAAATATTCTTAGTGTACACCAAGCAGTTGTCATCCCAAGAAATAAAAACACTTTTAGGGATTCTTAGTACCTTACAGAAGGTGTTTTTAAGAAGACTTGTCTAATATCTACAACGTTGTCTTGTTGATTTGGTGTGTTTTTTTTAATCTTATCCTTGTCTTAAACCTTCATGGCATCTAAGTTGTTGTTCATCTTACCTGAAAATTGAAAAACTCATCCTCAGCTGCATTCATTATGTTGCATATCTGTTGGAACAGGGAAATGAGATGAAAAAACAATGTTGAGGTTAACCACATTGGATGAAAGTTTAGGTTATTTTGGTGATCACTTGTGTTTATACTATGGATTTGACAGAAGAAAAGTCACCTGTGTCACCAGTACAAATGGGCATTACAAAAATAAGAGGTTATCAGGTTTGAAAGGAATAGGCGCAAGACAATGGCTGGAAGAGGAGGACAGCTTTGTTCTCATGTCCTCACATGAAACAAACTTCTGCTTGGGGTTGAAGGACCCCATGTTCATATGTCATGTTAAGAAGTTTTCTTCTTTTATGACCCCAGAGTGAATCCATTCAAAGTCCCTTGTGTCACAGGCAAAATCATTAGTGTCAATGTAATGTTTTTCTCCCCTTCAATTTATTAAAAAGATGATGTAGGTGACGTAGAAGAGAAAATAAATTGACCATGAGGGAGGGATGATTACTTGAAGTTAAAAAATGTCCAGCGTCAAAGACAAAGAGACAGGGGGAGGACGGACGAGATGAGGCAGAAAGAGGTAAAGATAGATTATCGGGACAGACTCAGTGTTTTGGGAAGAGCACATCATGATTAATTGCAATGGCTGCAGAAATCACCAATATACATCATAGCAGCGTGAGGCTGTGCACTTATCATTTCCACAACTGTGTGCACACCGGCAACTGTGTAATAAGGCCTAATGGCATTCTGTTCTTCTGACCACCTGCTGCTTTGAATGAAAATATTGTAAAATAAAGATATTTTTAAAAGGACACTGATTTTACATGAACTCCTGCACAGCAGGGGAACAACATGTGGAGAGAGTGCTGCTTGAAAGAAGATGTTATATGGAAACAATCCTTTCCACTGTAGTGTTGTGGAGATTAAAGGTGCACTGAGGAACTTTATTCAGTTTGTGTTAAGTATTGCACCCCCTTTGGATGAAAGTGGTAGTGTTTTTAGTATGCCGGCGGCTATAGTTCCTGGGTGAGCGTACCCATGCATTAAGAAAAACTGTAAAGAAATTGCATTTTTTGCACTGATGGTCTTGTTTGCTGTTACAAGTCATTTATGATCATCAGAGGAAAAACGAGAATGCAAGTTCCTTGTTACACCTTTAATAAGGATTTGACTTTAAGTTACAAAATTGATTTTAAATGTTTAAGCAGAAACCAAAAACAATTGGTGACATTGAAAACGTAGTTCCTGACAGGCCCGGTTCTAGACAGTTAAATTAGGGTGGGCCTGCAGAAATTTTAGGTGGGCACACTGGGCAGAGAGACCGGAGATGCGAGCGCAGATTTTTTTAACCTTTTTAAAGTGAAATGCATGAATCTGGTGCACTTTAAGAGGAAAATTAATAATAATAATAATAATTTTGTGTGAACAAATAATTTGGAGACACTGGGTCGGATGAATTAGAAGCTATTGAAGAAAGACACATGGATTTTCAAATAAACTCAATACACACAATACATATTTTTAAATAAACTCAATACACACTGTGCATGCCATGGATTTGAATTTGACGTGATCAGTTAATCTCGGATTACCTCCCAGATTAACTGATTCTATTATTAAGCCATTAACTATCTACCAAAACATTGTATTCCTTTTATTGTATGATAATTTACATTTACGTAATATGATGTTGATATCAAACACACAAAAAATTAATAAAAATAAATAAAAAAATTGGGGGGGCCCCCCTGGCAGTCGGGACCCTAAGCAACCAAGTCACCAAGTGACCACTACAAGCGGGTGGGTTTTTTTTTTTTATTGGGTGGGCACAGACCACATTTGGGTGGCCACGGCCCCCTGGCTACCGCCGGCCCTGGTTCCTGATGGTCCTTTGAAGAGGATAAACGGTTGTTATTAGTATACTTCAGTTTATCACTCCCCTGCTGAACACAGCCTGCCACCATGTGCACTGAGCCTGCTCGATGGACATTCATTCAATATTCATGTGTTGTTTAATTCCTGCAAGTTTGGGCTTCAGGGCGTCTGAGCAGTTTTTGAAAGGTCACATTTTCAATGACCTCACTCATCTTATATCAGGGCTGTACAGTGTGACAGTTTTGATCACATTTGCTGCTGAAATTGATCACGTGCGATGATGAATACAATTCCACTCGCACGAGTGCGACAGCTTGCTAACAAGCAGATGCTGTCCGTCTGAGACACAGAGGAGTGCTGCACAACACTGCTTAGAGGGCTCTACATTAACACTCTCCAAATTCAGGTAAATGTAGTCTTAGGCAAGTAAGTTATTGAGTCCACCCTCCACTTTGGCTGGTGAAAGATGTGTGCTCGGGACCTGTGCTTGTGCGGCGATTAATACACTTCACCAACGGTAATAACCGGAAGGAGACGGCACGCAGTTAAGTTAGCGCGTGTGCAAACAGAACATTTCCTGTGCGCCTTCACATTAAAAGCCTGTTACTAGCCAAACGTGAGTTGACTTTTATTTTGAAGCCGGTAAGCACAAGAAGTTAACGCTTCACAGCCCTGCAGTGCGCTAGCTTGAAAATCAACTGCTTCAGCTGCAGAGAGCAGTCAACAGTAGTCTTTTTAAACAAAGTTTGAAATAACTGATAAGCCACTGAAGAACTACTCCCAACACATTCACAACAACCTATTTAACTTATTCCAAATTTTACCAATATGTATACTTATTTATTTAAAAGGCTAAGTTTAATGTTTTAAAGTTTGGTTTTAATTAACAGAAGGACATTTACCAAAAATGTTTATTATTATGAATATAATAGGCCTAATGATATGTATATACAGCAAATATATAGATATTAATTTTATGGGGAGAAATAATTCTGAATCAGCAAAAAATTACAATTGGCAGGTAAGATTTTTTTGTCTAAATTGCAATCAGTGCACCCCTATTAATTTTTCTACAATTATTACTGCACACACTAAGATATGATATTAATTGAGAATTTCAAATGAGACCAAGATGACAGGCTCAAAGATAATTAGAGCTAAATGCATGGGTTAAGGTTATGCAAGTTTTCGATCATACTTTGTGTGCTACTGAATTTATTTTTGTGTTACTGATTTTTTTTGCTTGCTAGCACCAGTGCTACCACCTAAAAAAGTAAGCGTACAGCCCTGTCTTATATCTATGTGACCAGCCAGATTGTTCTTTTTTTTATTTTTATTTAACCTTTATTTAACCAGGAAAAAACCTATTGAGATTAAAAATCTCTTTTTCTATAAATCACTTTGACTTAAGAATGTGAATGTGAAAGCTAGTTGCCTTGAATTTAAATCTGATTATACCTATGCCCTTATTTGGTCCAGTTAAGGGTCTTTGAGGGCTGACTTCACTCTTATTAAGCAAAACATTTCTGGCAGACAGAAAAGTTACACATCCACAAAATTGAGAAAGATGGTAAAATATGCAAAACACAGCACTCAATCTTTTGATTAAATTGATTATATTGTGTACTGTGCCATGTTATCTTTTGTGTGTCGGTAGAGTCCGGCTAATGCTCCCCTTGACAGACGTTGTTTGAGCTAAGCTAATTTGCAATGAACATCCTTTGCCAATGTCTCCTTCAAAAACGCATGTACAGTTACAGGAATAGTTTCTGTGGCCTTGTCTTGAACTCAAGAGTGAGGCAACAAGTTAAACATACATTTTTTTTATCTGTTCCTTTAATGTTTATTTCACAGTGTTGTGTAAGCTTTGTTAAAATACCGTAGCCAACTTCAAATGAAAGGGAAAAAAATAGAATCTCTATAGAAAAACAGACACTGACCAGTCCAGTCTCTGCTACGTAGTTTGGTAGACCGCTAAGCAGGGCCCAGTGATCTGCCGGAGGACTCCTGAGGATGGACAGAACATGACAGCAGACATTTCAATTGTAACAATAATCTTTAAAGACAGGAAAACAAATGTAAACAGTTATGTATCATTACTGTCCTATGTGTGTTCTAAATTTGACTGAAAGGGGAAATGTTTTGTAATTTCACAATTAACATGGGCGAGAATGGTTGCAGAATATGTTTGGACAATAGTAATTGCTGTTTGCAAGAGAAACAATGTTGGATAAATGAAAGAAAAGAAACCCAGAGGATCACAATGTCACGGCTATATCCATTGAGAAAAGGCAATCGGCCCAGAAAGTGGTGTTTCTATTATTTTATTATAAAGGTGGAGTCAGTGTTTATTAAGAACGCTTGTTGTATAAATCACTTTTCGTCCAAATCAGTGAATATCTCCTCACAATCCGCTACATGTGTACTGAAAAAATAACCTTGTGCTACGTTTAGTGTAAACATGTGTTGAATGCACTTCTTTCTTCATAAAAACAAAACAAAGAATTTGCTAAGCAGATTTTTTTGTATCACCTTTTCAACCTGGATTATTTACATCTATGTCTTCTTCTTCCCTGCCTCTGTTAGAGCATCACTTTGATTCAATGCTCCCTGTAGATCAGTGGATTATTGCAACATAATAGCAAGACTGCGTGGTGTCTCACAAAGAACAAACTGTGGACCTATATACTTAACAAAAATACTTCAAAGCGTGTCTTATGGTTAAAAAGAAACTCCATCAGAACTAGATTTATGCTGAGACTTACGGTATGACTTTGATGTCCTCTTTGCCATGTAGGATGTAGTCAATCAGTTTGTAAAAGATAATTTCCTTGAGAAGACACAACACAAAAAAAAACTGAGAAACATTGAAGAAGATGTCTAATATATCTAATCAAAACATTGCATGTAAATACTGACTCATGATTAAGGGCAGACGCATTTGGTAGTTAATATGAAGTTATTCACTGTAAAATTCTATTTTTTTTATTACATTTTATAGATATGAGACACTTGTTTATATGTGTAACCCAGTGTAACCAAATGGATGAATTTGCTCAACAGGTGTCAGACAAAGCAGGTATCAGTCCACTCAATTATGTTGTTGTGAAAATAAATGGTCAGAGGTAAAAAAAAAAAAAAAAAAAGGGTATCAGCCAATGGTGTCAGAGTAACCTTCTAGTGTATAAGGTATACTCAGAAGACTTATATTGGACACAGTATAGTAATGGCATTGGTCCGTATTTTCCTCACCCTGCCATCAGGCGTTTTGGGTCCATCATATGGTGGAACTTCTCCCATCAGAACTGGCCACAGGTCAAAGAACTCCTGCAGACACACAGACAGAGAAACGATAGAGAGAGAGGGACTACAGCTGGATGTGCTTGCTTCTGTTGTTTCATTATTCAGATGTACATAAGCTACTGCATATTGAAGATACTAGAGCCAACACCGTAATTCTGTGTGTAACAGCTAATGCCAGCATCCTCTTAAGAGTGTGCAATATTTTTGTTCTGTCAACACAAAGTGCACACTTCCCAAAAAACGCGGGCTCAATGCAGAGCTACTAGTTTATTCTTTAATGTGTTGTGTTACCAGACAGCCATCTGTGCAGACAGACAACATGTGTTTGTTCTCAGATAGCAGGTGTTAGGAATCAACTGGCAGCTGCTTGGAATTAGATGACAGCCAATAAGTAGTGTTTATGACTATATGGGAGCTATCGCAAATACTCATGGACTGTACAACACAGATCAGAAATTGGTTTCAAGTATTACTCGACGCACAAGGGATTCAAGCAAAAGAAAACCAGGTTGAAACAGAAAATAAATAATGTATTAGAAAAAAGAAACCCCTAAATGTGAAAATAACTCTTCCCACTACAAGAGAATAAAAAACAAAAAGAACAATCTGATCCCATGAAAACTCAGTTGGGATCAGAACGGTATAAAAACCGCAGTGCATGATTAATAAGCAATAGATGTAGCCAGTTTAAATGTTATACAAGCGTATTGTAATATACAGTGATTCAAACTTCCTAACTAAAATCAAGCCCTAAATGTAGTATGTTATTGCTCCCCAGTCTGCTTTCAAATTGATGCTTAGTTCGATTATTATGTCAGATTTTTTCTAAACTTTAAAATAATAGTAAATTTATGGCAAAAAAAAAAATCATATATTAAATGGATACTGCAGAATTAATGCTGAACCGGACAATCTGAAAGAGTGTCTCACAGATCTGCAGGGACCTACGAACAGCAGGCAAACGGTGCTACCTGCCAGCTGACCTTTTTTATTGATTGTTTTGTTTGTTTTTTCAGCTTATCCCCACACGGCTCTAGGGGTGTGTATCTATGGTAACCCACCTTGGTCTTGGTCATGTCCAACAGACCCACAGAATAACGATCACAGTTGAGGAAAGCTCTGACTGTGTACAAGGCCTTGTGGAACTGCCTCTCTATGTCCGTCAGCTCTTCAAACACCTTGCTGGCCGACCACAGCAGCACCTAGACAATGGAGAAGATTGCAATGCAAACCATTCTTAGACTGAAATAAATGTGGATCCGTGCACCTTCTTGCCCAACTCTCATCTGAGTTGGAGAAGAAACGTGGTCAGATCTGCAACACTTTTTTACTACAGTGTAAACAAAGTCAAGCAGGAATGCAATCTTCAAAAGAGACAAATGCTAATTCCGACGCCAAAGGACGGAGTGTATGGAGTGATGTGAGCTCTCCAGCCTCACCTGTCCCCTCCTGGTCTCACAGTTGTGCAGGTAACTCAGGTGGAACACTCTCAGGAGCAGGTTGGCAAAGTTGAGGTACTTCTTAAGAGTCTGGAAAAAAAAACACACTTGGAACTGCTTTGCCTTAAAACTGGAAAATAGATGTGATTGTGGGCCCAGCATAACACTATTAAGTTCCATAAATGATGACATGCTAGTCACCTATAACCTTTGTGCCATCATCTAAATAAGGTGAGGCTTTTCAATCGTCCCCAGTAGTAACATGGTTCACATGTTTTACAACTCATCTCACATTCCCTGAGAGAACTTAGACATTCCCCTGAAAACAGCCAACCAGCAAGGCTGTCTCTATCACTATGTGTACTATCTGGATCCAAATACAGTTTATACATTTGTAGAATTCAACATTTTGAAGATATTCCAAACAATGTACCCCTTGTTTGCCATTACATTCAGAGCAAACCAGGCATATATAAAAGTTAAAAGATATATATTACATGTTATCAGTTAACTTCACAATGGTTCGGAGATGCATGCACCGAAAATACCACTGACGAAGCGGGATAAGTCGCAAAAGCATTGGAGTAGCACTGTCTTGTTAGGCAGCCAGATAAGTTAGAAAGGGAAAATACTGTACATGAAAGCTGAGGGGAAACATATTATTTCTGCAATTGTTTATTTTTTTCCTCTGAGGCACTTTGTAACTGGTTTTGACACTGGTTTTCACTTCGTATTATATATTAGGACTCAATCACAAAAGTGGAGCGGGCTGAGGTTGAACTTCCCATGACAGGCTGTATTAATAGATGTCACCTCTTCATCCCTGGCAGTGAAGTGCGGTGCGTCCAGCTTGTTTACCGCCATCATTACTGCCACCATGTCTTTGCCGTTCATGATGGGAGTGGCCAGGACGTTCTTGGTCCGATACTCGGTGAGCTCGTCCACAAAGCCACTGTAATGAGGGCTCTATGGAGAGAATAGAGAGAGAGAGATATAGATAGAGAGAGCGAGAGAGAGTATTTAATTAGATGTAATTGTCTGCTCTTTGCCTCCGCTGCACTTTGCTAAACCTCCACAGTCAGCTTTGATGAACAAACCACTTCTACAGTCCTTAAACGGGCTAAGGGTTAGCAAAAGGCTTTCCATTAATCCCCAAAAAACTCAAGGCCCCTCTTGCTGCACTCCACACCTACTGCTCCTCCCATGCAGCAGGGGTGATCAGTTGTGTTCCTCTAGGGGTGAGACACAGCCACAGCGCCTCATTAACCGCTAAGAAGGAATAAAAAACCCTGAGAGAAGGACCCTCATGGGAACAGAATTGGGCGACAGAATACTGATTAGGGTGAGGCAAGGAGTGAGCTTTTGTTTGGGATATTTTGTCCAGGTTGAGAAGACACAAAAAAGGGTGCATGTAAGGAGTCAGTTTTTTGGACATTTTGATCTGCTTGAAAACATAACTTTTGCATTGCTGTACTTCAATGCTTTACTGTCATTTATGGATTGAAGTATAGAGCGATGCTGATGTATCTGCAATGAGCTAATAATACCGACTGGGGCTAACGCCTCACATCACTAACGTTTGAATCATTGAAGTTCCATCCTTCATCCTCCCTCAGGAACCATAATACTGCTGCTATGGCATGCTAAGCAAGGAAACCTGAGCAGAAAATCAAACACTCTAATTCTACCCAGTTGCACAAATAGGATTCTTGATCTGTAAACCCAAAAGGAGCTCTCAGGGTTTCCATGTCTTTGTGCAGTAGAGTACATATGGCAACATCTTCTTATGAAGTACAGACCTGTCCCTTTGTCATTCTTTGTTTTTATCTTTAATTTGTGCATATGTATGAGTTTCAGTAATGAGTTATGGGCAGTCTTCCTCTGGCACCCAAAACTTACTTAGTAAATTATCCATTTGTATCTTTTGAAATCTGAAGTTGTCTTTTGACAAAATAGGCACTAGTGGCAGGAGGAAATATATAAAAATCACAAGCAGAGAAACAATGCTGATATTGAATTAGCAGCGCTCTAAATAGCTGATTCAACTGCAAGTGGCCCATTCCAAAGATCTGAGCAGTTTGACAGCTTGTTAATGGGTGACCTTTGACCCCCAAAAGCCAACAGAAAGCCTTCATCTTGCTGGTCATCCTCTCAGCTGAAGCTCTGCCTTGACATTTCAGCAGCTCTACACTGTATACACATAATATAAGCACAAGTTGTGTTCTGATAATACAAAAAAAAAAAAAACTTTATACTGCTCATGAGTAGCCTACAGTTATTGTTTGACTCTTCCAGCTGAAAAGACCATGTAGGTACTGTGAGAAACACACCCTTATATTCCAAAATAGAAATTCTACGGTTCCCATTTAGAACTGTCGTATTTGCCACTGTAGACTGAAGTCAGAAAATTCCTAGATAAACATTTTCATTTTTTTATTGGATATACGGTAAATTCATCAATTTATGAAATTATAAAGTTATCTCTCACTTCTATAAACTGAATAAAAATGCATTTGTAAATGAATTAAACATGCAAGTGAAAAAATAAAATAGTACAGATAGATTATACCGTAGGCTTATGTATGTAATAAAGGCCAATTTAGCTGCTTGTTTTATGATAACAATAAATGGGTGTCCGGCTGTTTCGTGCTCCACAACATATATATATACCTGAAACAATACAGTGCGACTGGAAAAGATTAAAGGTGCGTTATTGTGCTGAGTGTGTGTGAATATGGCTCAGGGCCTGTGTGACCTCTGAGGGTAATCTGGGATCGCTCTAATTCAGAACGGATTAAACCGGTTTCAGCTGCAACTTCCCCCCACTGACGCTGTCCACCTTCCTCACACGCAAACCCCTTCAAGTTTATCACATCTCTACCAGCCAGTCATAGTTATTAGTCTGTAAATGATGTGTTAATGAATTCACTTTGAAGGAGACAGGAATACATTCCAGCTGTTGCTCACTACGTAATAATCCAAACATAATCACCACCTTCCAACCAAACAAGAAGAATCCTGACTGGTCCAACCAGCCCGCACTGGATTGGATTGGGGATGGAAATAGAGCGCAGAGAGACAGTGATTTTAAGTCGCTGCATTGCCTCTGTGAGTGAGGCCATCCTCAGTGCATTAGCATCATAAAGCCAACCAATTATCTGGAAACATTAGCTGTTCCTCCGCTGTCGACTAGGGGGAGAGAGACGGAGGCTTGGAGAGGCTTTGATATCTTTCCAGTTGCCACATTTCCCCATCGTGCTTTCATGTGTTCTTGTGAGGCTGCAGCGTGACAGACAGAGGTTTCATGAACAGCACGACCATGTTTGTTCTGTGGTTAGCTCACAGAGAAGGCACGACAGAGCCCATAGATAAAAAAAAACAAACAACACTATCAAACCGGGGTCTGTTTTTGTTTGTGAGTGAGCTGCTGCCTTATGAAGTGCAAATATCACAACAACAACAACAACAACAACAGCAACAACAGCAACAACAACAACGGTGTTGATGGGAAGGAGGGGGGAGGGTGAAATTAGTGGACCTGCAGTAGCATGACAAACTTGAAAATGGGAATAGGTGGGCCAGGCATTTTCAAATGTCAAAGGCATTGACTGTAATGAGATTTAGCAGGCTTTGGTTGGAGGGATTTAGTGGAAGGCACTCGCTGTGGTGTCAAGTCCCCATCTGCTGGTCAAACAGAGGCATAGCAAGAACAGACAGATGTTATTCCCTGGGCAAACAGGGATTGGATGCTTACTAGCTTCAAGCATTTTGTATGTCTTTGTTTATCTTTTATTTTGTTTTACCGAGAGGGTGTGTTACATTCCATTTCCACATTAGTTTTAGCCTCTTTGCTGAATCAATTACATGACTAATTCTGTGGAAGTCGATAGGTAAAAATGCCAACAAAACAGGGTAAAATAGTTGAATTCTCAGAGTGGTCATCCATATTAGAATTAGACCCCCATTTAAATTGCATTAGATAAATGTACAGTTAAAAAAACTATGTTAATAATATATCAATTACATGTATGTGAGGGAAGATTTTGCCAGTTGAATTATTGTACTATACGTGGTTCTTATTTCCAGATCAGATCCACACAAACACAAGTCATGTGTATCTACCTCAGACACATCAGGGATGTTGACCATCTTCTTGCTGGTCGCCACGTGTCCCACAATGCCCATATCCAGCGGGTACACAATCTCACTGTCAGGCGGCACCAGGCAGTCATCAAACAAAGCATCTTTATGGACATTAAATAACCTGGAGGTAAAGATGAAGGAAATCATTATAATTATATAACATGTTCTATTTTCAGATTTTAGTTTCAGTGCCCCTGACTCCTGGAACAACTTACAGCAGCAAATTATTATAAATACCTTCATATCCTATAACAAATTAAGACATATTATCTTAAATCTGCCGAACTCTACCTGCAACCGTTTTGATTAGGCTATATTGTACTTTCATCCATTTCATTTTAATTGCAGCCATTCTACATCACTGTCTAAATCTTTCAATTGTTTTAGTCTCTTTATCAGCTTGTTGTGTATTTGATGTATTTGCATTGTATACTGTGTATTGTTGTTTTTGCTTTGCATTTGTTTGATTCAACATCATTGCAAATGAGGGTCACCCCTCAATTGATCTCTCGAGTATAAATAAAGGTTAAATGAAACATAAATGGAAAATGTAAAAAAGGTCATTTCATAGTGTTGCCATAGTGATGAAACTGTCACTCAAGATAGGAAATGGCAAATGTCTCTCGACACTTAGCAAATCAGAATGCTTCTAGGCAAGCACCTTAGTTTTAACTCAAGTAACCACTTTTTAAAACCTTAAAATACATCCCCAGCAGTCACCTGGTTGCCAGCTCGGCCGTTCCGTTCCTCTGCCGGTACATGAAGAGGCTCATGCGTTCGGCCCTCATGATGAAGCTGAGGTGTCTCATGAGGTTGAAGATGGGCTTCTCCATCTGCAGGTTGTCCTGGATGTCTCTCATCAGGTCAAAGAGGACCTCGCTCTCCTCCACTGTGGACAGCTCGTGGAAGTGGCTGACGTCCAGCGCCGCCTTCCGGTTGTTGTCCAGAAGTTCTGCGATGACCTTGGGCCGGAAGTTCATGTCATAGTAGTGCTTGGCGAACTGCGGGTTGGCATCCAGGAACTGCTCTGCTGCTACTGCATCCACCATGGCTTCTGCTGGCAGGGGACAATCTGAAAAAGAAAGAAGATGATAGATATTCTTGGGACTGGGTGGTCAGCAATTGAAATACAAAGACAGGAAACAAAACATTTAACCAAAACTGATCCTCCAGAAAAATCCTTCCACTTACTGCTACATTCATTGTTAATGGTCACTTAATGGAACTGAGCAAAAGACCATAAATACGAGACCATAATTCACTCAATTTACTTATTTTGTCACTGCAAGCGAACCTTAACATTTTTGTAGGTATTTAGTATAACGTAGGCGATCTACTTGAATAAGTGATTGTCATTTTACAGATGAAAATATGTGATTATCTTGAAAAACCATGCAAACAAATGGAAATCTTGAAAAATGTATGAAGAACCATTTTTTATATACTGTATATCCCATAGCTATGTCAGCACTTATGTCATACATGAGGATTCTAAGCATCGAAAATATTGTTTTTACCATTCTTCAACTTGAATTGCTATGCCATAAGTCCAATAATAAAGGTTAGGAGTCAACACTTTATTGTTGGCAATAGGGAAATATATGGTTATGCTATTATACATGAAATGTATATGACAAAATGTGATAAAAGCAAAGTTGTTTCATCCCTTTAAAACTGCATTACATACATGTTGAGGCCAAATTATTCCTGGCTAATAATTTAACCTGCTGGTACTGAAAATATGTGGATGAAAGAAAGGGTATAAGTTGACTTAGGAAGGCAAGGCAAGTTTATTCATATGAGGTCCTGTGATTATCTATTTCTTCTGGCACTGATATTATTGGCCCCTTCCTTGTCCAAGGTATGCTACTTCACATATAAAGTCATCTATACAGTTATAATAACAATACAAAGTTGGTTGTAGCCTAGCTAGCCTATAGCTTAAGAACAACAATTATTCCAAGTCCTGATTTCAACCCAATTTGTTATTTGTGGCTGGACTTAAAAGGGGCTGTCCACGATATCCTCAAAACCTGACAGAGCTAGAGATGTTTTGAAAGAAATTGACCAATAAAGTTATGGTAACAATAATGATAAACAGACATCTGTTTCCCACATTTCTAAAATACTTTGAAAATATGCAAATAGTCCATACCTTTTAAAGTCCTTGTATTGTCTCCAGGCAAGTGTAATCCGGCTGTCCTGCTAACCAACTCTGCAAGGGTCTGTTAAAAGAAAAGGGATTATTAGGATGGGTTTAAATGGCCATGTGTGGACATAAGCTTGCATCCAATTATAATACTGGGATTATGATACCTTTCAATGTTTAATGACACAGCCTCGGATGACACCCTTAGCACTGAGGGGGTTATTGTGTATAAGGAAAATGAGTAGGCCTACTATTGGTATAGGCATGCATAGGCCTATAGAAATTATAATAATAATTTAATTTGAAAAGTATTGAACCATTAGCCATATACCAACACAGAAATTCACACATGTAGGCCTAGTTAATAGTCTAGCAGCAAGTGCTCAAAAAAGGCTTTAGTTTTTCGAGATACCCCCACCCCAAGTTGAACAAAACTCAACAATGATTATTTTTTGTATATCTTTTTTATCTCTTGTTCATGACATTGATTGTTGAGTACTTTTATCGTTGGGCAACATTTTTTTTTGTTATTCTTTGGAACTACCCCAGTCCCAAAAAAGAGCCAAATTAGGCCATTCCAGATAGGGAAAAGGTGACACAAAAAAACATAACTTGTGACTGACTGCTCACTCTTTTCTTCATCACTGCTCACTCATTTATTCATCAGATTTGCTGAGGTAACCTCTGTCCTACATCACCAAAGAGTTAGAATGTAATTTACCAAAACATTTATTGAAATAGGGTTCTGGACACATAGCTTTAGTTTAGGTGGAAATTGTACTTTTGTGGTGATAGGAAAATATGATTAGCCTTTTATTATTATAAACTTCGAAAAGCAGATGCAAACACAGTCAAAGAGTTTGAAAAAATGAAAAGAAGAAAGGGCTACACATCTACAATGATTATTTAAATGCAAATGACCTAATTTTGTGATTCATGGCCATGGTATTTCTGAAATTATATGTTCAACAGGTTTTACAGGTTTATAACTCGCGGTAGTGATTTTAGCAATGGTTAGCTAGCTAGATCAAAGTGGCATTTTTCTTATAGGCCTATCATAGCAAAATACCAAATAATATGACTGGTAGGGTACTTTCAGGAATATTTGTGAGGAGAGAGAGAGAGAGAGAGAGAGAGAGAGAGAGAGAGAGAGAGAGAGAGAGAGAGAGAGAGAGAGAGAGAGAGAGAGAGAGAGAGAGTTTGTGTGTGTAGGCTATGTGTGCTTGTAGAAAGTTTATGCCAGGATGTAAGATACTAAATATTTATTTATTTTATTGGATAAACTTATGCGACATAAACAGAGACCACAGCAATGTTTCCATTAATAATATATCGTTTCGTTATTATTGAGTGCTGCCGTCTTTCTCTCTTTCTTTGCTACAATGATTCATCTTCCTACACAAACTATCTTTGTCTCAGCTGGTCACGTGACGTAAAATCCACGCTCAATGAAACGTCATCACGCCAAGAGGGACGGACTGACTAGAGCAAAATGAATTTCAGGCGGAATGCCACTCGAGAGTTGAACTCAACCTAATAATAACTTGGAAAAGCGTGACTGACTCGGGCTCAGGTTAGTTTCTTTACACATTAACAACTATGTTCATTTCCTCTGGAGTAACAGACTGTCACATTAATTCACTTTAGTTCGTTGGCTTAAGTTTCAACCAGTGTCCGGGTCCACGTTGACAACTTGTTTACAATGGTACCCATTCATAGTCGGCAGCACCTGGACTGAGTTGGGTTAACTTGTAGACTGCGCTGGACGTAGTCACTGGGGAACTTTTGGTGATAATTGTCAATTTTGTGAGATTTTAGATCGAGAATATATAGGCCTAACTAACTTCAGTTGAAGTTGCCTCTTAATGTCACACTTTTTGGTAGGCCATCATTTGCCCCATACCCAAATGGAAACAGTTTGTCTGTTAACGCTACTCAGCTCCGTATTTAGCCTTAAAAGAGCGATAATCTCATTAACATCGAGTTCTCTTAGAAAACTAAACAAGTTAATCCTATTAACATTATCATTGTGAGAATGCTATACACACCACAAGTCTGCAGAGTAGCTAGTCATCAGACATTCTCAGAGGGGATTCCAGTAAGAATGATAAACTGCATGACAAAAAGACGTCTCACGTCAGTAAAAATGTGATCAATAGTTGTTTTAGACTTAATTAAGTATTATTTCTCCACCATACCAGCTAGTTTCAGTTTCAACGTGTGGTTTGGACTTTTCCCATTCCACTAGGCCTGCAGTCATTGTCATGTTTAAAGAGCAGTTAACAAGGTCTAAGTTCTAGCCTCTTTGATATAGCCCACAGTCTATGATTTTAACCAATACTTTTATATTATTGATATTGACATGTTAACTTGACTTGCTTTCTGCATATGTATGGGTAACTTAAATAACAAAGTTTGATATGATAATATCCCTAAAATCAATACCTGAACACTATGACCTCAATTGGTCAAGGCTGTAGAGAAGGACAGCATAATCATGTCACACAGGTTGTGTTCATTGTCCTTGGATTCCTGCTTACTTTGTCATCTGATTGGCAGACATTAGGCTGCTGGTAATTACATGTAAGTGCTTATGTTAAGGTCAGCTGTAAGATTGAGTTGTGTTGCTAGGACGCTTGTCTTATCTAAGCAACATGAAGGGGCCATTTCTCAGCACAATGTCAGATATATGCTGTCAGGCCCACACCCACTAACTAAATTGCACTCCTCCTTACACTTCACTTCACTTCACATTGTCTTTGGAGTGTCATAATTGGTCGTAATTGTAAGTGAGGTGCCAATGTAAAAATAGGCCTAAGAGCAGATGAGTTCAAAATATTTGTCCAAGCCTTATTTTTCATCTTCTATTTACTTTGGTATAGTTTGTATGTCTACCTGGCCAAACCTGAACTCTTCTTCTTGAAATGTCCACAGATAAGGGCTTAAGCATGACTCAAGGCGACGACTGCTGTGCCACAGCAGAGGATGGAGCCGAGAGTGAACAGTGTCATCCTCTTATTCTGCAAAGAGTGGAGAAAGATACCGACAAGAACTGGAAATCTGTTGTGTCCGATCAGCTGAGGAAACGCTGCTCGTGCACCGCAAAGAAGGCCAAAACCAAAATACTGGGCTTTGTCCCCATTCTGACATGGCTGCCACGCTACCAACTCAAGGAATGGCTGCTGGGCGATGTCATGTCAGGAGTAATTGTCGGAATCCTATTGGTTCCCCAGTCGATAGCTTACTCCTTATTGGCCAATCAGGACCCCATATATGGACTCTATACATCTTTCTTCGCTTCCATCATCTATGCATTATTAGGCTCTTCTAGACACATCTCGGTGGGGATTTTCGGGGTGCTGTGCCTGCTTGTGGGTCAGGTTGTGGATAGGGAGTTAGCTTTGGCAGGATATCTCCCAGAAAGCAGCAGCAGCAGCATCAGTAGTAACATCAGTGCCGTCCTGCTGGTGGGACAGGGCAATGACAGTGTTGTAATGGGATGTGACAGAAGCTGCTATGCAATCACAGTTGGAGCTACAGTTACCTTTACTGCTGGAGTTTACCAGGTAAGTGAGCATGGACAATCTTGGATCTTTACAATCTAAAACGCTATTTTTCACTCCTTGACATCAGGTAAAACTAGAGTATTAACACTGGCTTGGTTACAGCCTATGACTTAAAGGTCACCTATTATGCAGTGATATGGTTCCCCAGTGTGAATAGAGACTCCCAAAGCTTGATTAAAAAAAACAACCAACAACCTTTTCGGCAACCAAACTGGCAGTTAGATTCTAACTAGCAGTTAGATCCAGGGCCAATCAAAACAGAATGCTATTTTTAGAAGGCTAAAACCGAGTGTTTGAGACAGAGGCTGAAAAGAGGAGATTTAGCAATGCATCCAAAATTTACCTGAAAAGTGAAGACAAGAATATTTGTGTTGCCTAACAAATATGTTTTTTTGGATGTCATTTTCCTGTCTTTATGTTGAAACCTGTCCACTAACTCCTGCTTGTCTCTTTCTCCCAGGTGCTCATGGGTATTTTCCAGGTGGGTTTTGTCTCAGTCTACCTCTCCGACTCCCTCCTCAGTGGCTTTGCTACAGGAGCCTCCCTGACCATCCTTACCTCCCAGGTCAAGTATCTCCTGGGCCTGAAGTTCCCCCGGCCCCAGGGCTGGTTCACTCTATTTAAGACCTGGTACAGCCTGCTCATCAACCTGGGCAACACCAACATCTGTGACTTGGTGACCAGTTTAGTGAGCCTGCTGATACTCTTACCGACAAAGGAGCTCAATGATCGCTTCAAAGCCAAGCTAAAGGTAAATAGACAGTGCAAGATGAAGTTATTTTGTGTATTTTGTCATACAGCTATCGTGTTCACATGCAAAATATCAATTGCTTTTTTTTGAGGAAGTATTGGCATTGCTAGTAGTAGGATGTAATGGGACCATGAAATGCAAAATCAGCAGTAACTTCCTCTACTCTTTGTTTAACTCGGTCTGGGGTTATGCACAATTTTGATGTGATTAAGAATGAGATAAGCACGCAGGTGTGACTTCCATTTCTTGATTCATGACATGATAGTTACTGACCTATACTGTCAGGTTAATGTTAACATTGCCATTCTAATTGTAGTGGTTTAGTGGTCAATAATGGAGTTCAGTTTAAAAAAAAAGAACTGGCAAAGTTCAGAGAAAGTGGTGGGATGTTGATCTAAGCCGGACACAGTTCATCTTACACAGCACGCTGGGATTTATGTTTGGGATGGTGACGTAACAAAATGACTGTAAATGTTAAATTCATCCAAAATGTGTGTTTGAAAAAAAAATGATCTCCTTTTCTTACCCAGGCCCCGATTCCTTTCGAGCTCTTCGTGGTCATCATCGCCACGCTGGCTTCTCATTTCGGTCGCTTCAACACCGACTATGGCTCCAGTGTGGCCGGAGACATCCCCACGGGCTTCCTGCCTCCCCAGCTGCCCATGTGGAGCCTCATACCCAACGTGGCAGTTGACGCTTTCTCCATAGCCATCGTGGGGTTTGCCATCACCGTCTCTCTGTCGGAGATGTTCGCCAAGAAGCACGGCTACACGGTGGACGCCAACCAGGAGATGTACGCCATTGGCTTCTGCAACATCCTGCCATCCTTCTTCCGCTGCTTCACCACCAGCGCCGCACTGACCAAGACCCTGGTCAAAGAGTCCACAGGCTGCCAGACTCAGGTGTCCGGGCTGGTCAGTGCCCTGGTCCTGCTACTGGTGCTGTTGGTCATCGCACCACTCTTCTATTCTCTTCAAAAGTAAGAATACTTCAAATGATTTATGATTTAAGGGTGTTCCTCATTATTGTCTTGTAAGCTAATTTTCTGAGGTAAGTGGTTCATTCTGATTGCTGATAATACAACCTGACTCCTCGTGTCAATAGAAAGATGAACCAAATGCAGCTTCTTTATTGTGGTATTATGATATTCCTAACATTTAAACTTGCCGATATACTTTGTAACTTGTTATATGTAAAACATATATATATATATAATCACAGCATAGTAATAGGAGTAATAGGATAACAAAAATGGGATGTGCATAAACAGATGAGCCATTTGTGCAGGAGATACACATAGTAAGTAGAGTAATTGACAAAGGGAATCCCTGAATGTCTTAGATGGCCGAGCTTTACCTCTTCCCTTAGAAAATAGTACATATTTCTTCAAAAGCAGGTTCAGGGCAGTAATGCCTGTCTGACCCGCCCCAGTAATTTCTCTCTTAAACAGCAAGGCAGTTATTAGTAGCCAGAGTGAGATTCTCACAGCAGACAAAAAATCAATGTCAAATAGAATCATAATAGATTTTTTTCTGCCCAGGTCGGTTTTCGAAAAAAAGTATTTAAATATATTTAATAGAAAAAAGATATGAATACCATCCTTTTTTTCTTCTAATGTCAATATTGGAATATTTTATTTATATATCTCATTTGGAATATCACTTAAATGTATAAGGCAAATTCCGAATAAGAGTTATTTTAAAATAGCACTCAATACAACATACACTAGATTTGATACAACTTAATTATCAACACTTTTATTGCATTTAAAGGTTTTCTTTCTAGTGTAGTCTCTAGTTCTAAAACATTTGCTTGCACTTCTTATCTTGTTTGCTATGAAACGAGTTTTCAAGGGTAGCCTCAAACAAATACAGCTCAGAGTTAATGCTCACTGTCTTGGCTAGCGCTCTGCTAAAGCTGTGCTTGTGCAAATATCTCTTGGAAACAACAGTTCAGTGAAGATTCAAAAGATTGAATTTCCATTCTAATACTACAAGAAATAACTATGGAATAAGGAGGATAAAGGAACAGGAATAAAATGAAATTAATATATGATGAATAGCTAAATGCACATAGTTACATATTACATTGCCATCACAGATAGTTCTTTGTTAGTTAACCTATTACATATGTAAAGGTAGATGGAGAAATAGGTGAAATGTAGCACTGCCTTGAGTCTGGAGTGAGCTTTGATCACATTTTGCTGATTGGTAGCTGATAATTGGTATTGATTTTTTTTTCTATGCTGGTGTGTTATCTAAGTACATGCTAATAGATTAACACAGTCACACATACACTCTTACTACTTCACTGATTATATGGAATGTCTTTCTCAATAATGTCACATGTGCTGAGATTATCTTTTGTTCTTTATCTTTCTGTTATGTATTATATCACCCTTTGCCCTTTTTAGTCTTTTTGCTTTTTAGAGGTGCATTCACCCTAGGGTATCTGTATTGTGCCCAAGTATGTTTGTTCTAGTTCGTTAGTTCTAGTTCGTTAGACCAGTGTGAGTGCGCCATCCGTACTCAAGTATGGTACACTTCCTCGGACACGCACACACACGAGCGTAGACGGTCGATCCTGACCGTTCCACTCGTCCATGCGTGCACAACAGGAATTAAAAAAATAATAATTGCCAAAGGGTTTGCGTTGGTCTGATGTGGAAGTGGAATGTTTGCTGAAAAATTGGCAAACAACGGAAACAATCGGAAACAACTACGCTCCAAAGCACAAACCTGCGCACATTAAGACGTGGTTAGCAATCTTGCTTAGGCCTTGATCTTATAAAGCAGTGTGAGTGCAGTTTGGGCCTGGTCAGAGGGGGAGGAGCAAGGGTGGGACAATCGCGCTTCACCACGGTACAAATTAACTTGGCCAAGTGTAAGTGCGTCCTAAGGTGATTTTTTTTAATGACCGATTCAAAACCTTTATCTGGACAGAAGTAAAAAGCTATGAATCAATTTCACGTTTTCAAACTGCAACATGGAACACTTAAAATATTTTTTTTACTCTTTAGAGCACAGTACATATTAAAGATTAAAGATGTGTTATTAGTAGGCTATTGAATAATTCCAACATCATAAATCAAACTACATTATTTTGAGGAACCTGGAACCAAACGTAAGACTAAAATATGTTTGTAAACATTTGCCCAGCTGCTGTAAACAAAAACAGTGAAACGGTAACATTTCAGGAAGCGTTCTAGCTTCAGTGTTCCAGGGAACATAATATCATGTGAGGAAAGTTTGTTTGGTCAGTTATGAGATCATAACTTACCGAATTTTCCCTTCTCTGACACACCAAAAGTTACATGTCACCTTTTTAATTAATCAGTTTCCTCCTTGAATCCTTTTTTTTCCCTTCCCTCTCCTGCTCAGATGCGTGTTGGCTGTCATCATTGTGGTGAACCTACGCGGAGCTTTGAGGAAGTTCCTGGATGTCCCCCGCATGTGGCGCGTCAACCGAGTGGACGCCGGTGTCTGGCTGGTCACCATGGCTACCTCTGCGCTGGTCAACACAGAGCTGGGTCTGCTGGTGGGAGTGTTGGTGTCGGCCCTCTGCGTCATGGGCCGCACACAGAGAGCACAGGTAGTGGAGCTGGGCCGGGCTACCACCAGGGACCATTACGAGGACCTGTCTACTTACTGCAACCTCCAAACGCATCGCGGGGTGGCCGTTTTTAGATACGAGGCGCCCATCTATTACGCAAACCAGAGCTTGTTCAAAAAGTCTCTGTACAAGTGCGTAGGGCTCGACCCCGTGAAGGAGAAAGCCTGCCGTGTAAAGTTTGAGAAGAAGAACAAACAGCAGCGAGAGGACAATGGAGTCCCGGATTTGAAATCAAAGGATGTGCTTGAAGCCGATGAGACGGTAACCTCGATGCTCGACCAGAAATCTCCCCGTAGCTTACGCAGCCTGGTGATTGACTGCAGCGCAATCTTCTTTCTAGATACTGCCGGCGTGAATGCTCTGAAAGAGGTCTGCAAAGAATATGCAGATTTTGGGATCAAGGTTGTCCTAGCCCAGTGTAACGCCTCAGTGCTGGACGATCTAGAGAGAGGGGGATACTACCCCGACAAAGAAGGAGTGGATGGAGGAGAGAAGAAAATCGTATTCTTCACCATCGCAGACGCCGTCCATTACGCCCAAAGTCTCTCAACTCCCAATGGAGATTATGACAGCAAATGCTAAAAGATAATCTGTCCAAATATCTACCTGTATACAGTATGTATGCAGTTACATAATACAACAAGATAAGTCCAATATTGCCTTTGTGCCTTGTAATGCAACAGTGATTGTTGGTCCTTCCTGAGTCTGCGTAGACAGTTATTTATTTAATGCTGTTTAAGCATGTTAAATGCTAAAAGCAATTACTCTTTATAGAAATGGAGCCAAAGTACATGGCTATCATTTGAAAAGTCCTCCCCCAGATTGTGCGGGGTGCACATTTACAGTAGCCGACAAAGTGTTTTTATCTGAACAGTGATAATGAAAGGGACACTTTTTTTCCTATGGGATAGAAATGGTCATATTTACAAAGCCATATAGCAGTAAATGAACACTGATCTAAGGCAAACGTCAGTCCTTTTCTGTTTACTTTACATTTTTCCAGCCTAAACGAATGGAAACTGCCCTTACTATATTAGCTATCTTTATACAGTGCCTATAGCAATGCATATGCAGTGCCTGTACTATATACTGTGAATGTGTTCATATCAGTTCCTTATTAAGGGCAGTCGTCTTTTACCGTTACAACTGGAAAAAGAACAGTGCTAGCTAGTGATCCATAATCTGCGTGTAACCAAAACTTTCAAGTCCTGCCAGTTCCCATTGTTAGAACAAATAAGATGGTCTTATTTTGTAACGGATCTCCTCAGCCCTGGTTTTAAAGCGTGTTGGTGTTCGTTTACGGCCTGGCAGGTCTATACCGGATGTGCCACTTTGATGAAGTATTTCATAAAGTGTGTTCTTAATCTATGTTTGCTGAGGGCGACAGCATTACCAATTTAGCTTAATCCTTTGTTACTATAGCCTGCTAAAGTAAAAATAAAATACAATAACTGTGGGTTGGGTGATGAATGGAAGGCAACGTTCTATGCAAAGGAAAAACTGCCCTGCTGTCACCGCCATTTGAGATTTAGTTTTTGAATTTGATATTTAATGTTCCGGTCACGCCTTAAACTACCTGATTGTATGTGTGTTAAAGTATGGTTTATCAGACTATAAAATGGATGTTTTATTATTATTTAAATTATTAACCTATATTCATTTCTATTGTTGAAATACTGGAATGTTCAGTGTTGGCTACATGATTATGTTATTGTGATTTTGATCTCTAGTTGACCGCTATTTTTTTTAGCTGTTCCAAATGAGTTCCTCTTGACTCAATGGTGTACATGCTCGAGTGCATGTGACCCATTATAAATCCGTGCCAGTTGTTTTCCCTTCATAGACAGGCTGTGGTGATGCAGCCAAAAAACGCAGCAGTGAAATTAACTCAAAATATTTCTTAAAGACACACAACGTATTGTGTAAGTAAGATAAGTAACACTGAATGTAAGGATAACTTATTAGGATGCATGATGTTTGGGAGGAGCACTGTTGAAATGTAGTTGGGCAATGTGGACTCACAAAAATATCATGAGCTCTATTAGTTTTGCAAAATGACGTCTACAGGGTGAATACTGCCACCAGGGATTTAATCAGGGCATTTTACGTCAATGGCAGTCCAGATTTTATACAAAGTCCTCACTAAATCCTCTCCACTGATATATGTTGAGGATTAGCTTGTTTCTGTAGCCAAACATGGCACATTCAACTACCTAGTTACAATTTATATAGCACTTATTACAGTTACATTTACACGGTAAAAAAAAAGTAGTTAGGTCATACATCTTACATATCATGGCCCTTTTGCAGCTTCTGTCTTTTTTTAAAGTGCATTAGTTATCCCATATTTGTTCTGTGTCCTGTTCAAAAATATTCCATACATTTAGAATATGAGCATCAATATATATATATATATATATATACTGTATATATTTTGTATTGCGTTTTCTTGGTATTTGTGATTGAACATACATTTAAATTTGATTCTTTGGTTCAAGGAAATCCAACAACTGTCTGTTTTACTAAATGTATGTGTACAATTTTACTTTTATTATTTGTTTTAAATGGAGTATCAATGGCCCCATTCTGTCTGCCGGAAAGCACAAGGTGTATGTGATATCATGTACGCAGCTGTATAAATACTAACACAATTTACTATGGCCAACTGAATGCAGCTCTGTGTGTTCGCAATGCACTTCTGACAATCAAACTGTTATGCAAGAATGTTGTTCTGTGTAATAGAAATGTTTGGACTTGCACTTCCTTTACAACCATTAATCCCCAGCCTCTTAAAACAGGCTTTTTTTAATAAAGACTGGAGCTCAGGGAAACTGCCATAACCTCTCCCACTACAATGGGTCATTGCAGAATAGTTACAAAGTTTATGTTTCATAATATGATACACTCATGATCTGAACATTGGCTTTGGGACACAATTGGACTGGTACTGGATTTGCAATGTATGGGATGATTATTTGCTTACATGCTTATTTTCACAGATATTGCTGATATGAGACAAAGCAGTTTTCATTTGTAGCTGCTTTTGTATTTAGCTTTAATTATACAGTGAGCATTTACAAATGAATAATGGCTTTGCTTTGCTGCAGGAGAAGAACACTGTAAAGTGCCTTTCAAAATACTTTCTAGTCAATTCATGAAGTGAATGTGTTTTTGTTTTGAAGTGTTCAATGTCAGTTTGGAATAGATTTACCCATGTGTAGTGGCCTGTAACATATTGAGAACTGGAGGTCATTCCAGAGGGACAGACTGTATCCAATTTCCTGACGTAATGGAAACTGTTTTGCATGTTTAATGACATGCAAATAATCAAGGGGGGAAATGAAGTTTTTACAGATCATGTAACCATTGTTCTTAATTTAATAAACTGTTTTAACAAGAGATTGCTGTTGTAGTTTTCTCTTCAAGGAGGGCCTCATCCACACTATACTAAGAAAACCGAAAAATACTGAATCAAGTTTTAATAAACTGTTGACACAGCGTTGTTGAAGTTGCTTATCTTATCGGAGATGCATTGACGTGCCTCAAGTAAAACAACGCATTTTTCCTTTGGAAAATGTGTAATAAATGGGAGCTTGCATCAAGTTTTCTAAGCACCACAGCAATTCAAGTAGTATTGCATCACATTGTATTAGTCAATTCATTTACCAACTTGCTCTTCTATCAATTCCTCACTAATGTGGAATAGTAATTTAAATCCTTCTGTGTCCCTGTTTTAATGAAGCTTTCCTTGCAACTTGAGGACTTTAAACAACGTTGTATTCTTGTTCGTACCCTTTGCCCCCCTTTGAGACTACACCCTGATAATAAATGACTAATGACAGTAGGAACACAGGCTCCAGATAACAGTCAACGCCGGTTCAAGGTCAAACGAGAATCCTTGAGGGTTTTAGTCAATAGTTGAGTCTGGGTCTCCGAAGTTCCAAAATAAATCTATTCAATTGAAATCCTGTTCATTAGAGTTGTGGCACTATTTATTTGACTCTTTATGGTATGTATTTAAGGTATAAGTTTAACACAAGACATTGTATAAAAACGTGCAAACCAAACCAAGGCATTATCAGGTCAAGCGGCATGCTCCAACGACGTCACACCTCCTTGGGCTGTAGTGATCCTATTGAGCAGAGGGACTGGTTTCTCTTCACTCCTGAGTTTCAAGTCGAGCAAGATTCATAGATCCCCAACAGTCTCCAAAGGCCCACAATAAGGCAATAGGAGCTCACACCCTTGTGTGACTTGAACACAAAGGCCTACACACCTACTCACACATTCTGCCCTACAGTATATCCAAGAGGACATGACGATAAGGGACCATTTCATTTGATGTCATTTAAGGCGAGGCACGGCAGGTATATAGCCCTATGTTGTTTTTTTCAATTATTGGTCAAATTTTGAGATTTTTGGCCATTCTGCTTCTATGGCCTGCCTGCTATCATACTAATATAAAGTCCAAAATGTACATTTAAGTGTTTAATTTACCAAACCTAAACTGTTTGCATGTGTATATTTATCCTATACAACCGCGTTTAACAGACATTATCTCAACATTTCTCAACATTTTTTCTTTTGAACCAAATATCAACTTCAATAAAGCACTTACAGCAACTAATCATTCCATATTCATTCTTAATACTATTTTGAAGGTTATTCCAGAGGTATTTGTTCATGGGTTGTTTATGGTCTGATGTAAGATGCATTTTCTTCTTTAAAACATGCAGAAGGTGCATTTTTAGGAACTGTACATTTTATTTTTGATTTATAAAATTAAAAAAAGACTATCTGAAATATATTCTGTAAAAAATGTGGACACTAATATGTTGTAAACATGAAATAAAGATCCAACGTTTAGATGTCTGTGTTTCAAAGATATTAAAATGCACATGAGTTAGATATTGCCACATTTGCATATGCATTCAAATGTTTCTGAAAATATTGTAATAAGAAAATAATTGTTTTAATGTAAGTTATCAACTGGCAAAGTTTCAGGATGATATCTTAAAGTTTGAATTTGAAAAAACAAACGACGTGCATTATGCTTTGACATTAGTATATCCGTTGGCTAAAATTGTCTTTCATAAGGTAATGGACAAAGTATATAAGAAATATTAGGTAATGTTACACTTTTAGCTACTTCATTTTTTACTTGTTCTAGAAGAGCTGCAAAATGTTTTTCACTTTACCCTTTATCCTTACATCTTCTGTCACTTTACTCATCGATAATGGCCCCTGTCTGGCAAAAGAAAATATTGCTGATCGTTTCAAGGTGAAAAAGGGTTGTTAGTTACCCTTTACTGTAAGCTTTAGTCAATAACCAATATGGCTCTGTGTACACTTGTGGAAGAGATAAGAGTTTATAGATTATAAGTTTGGGGTCTGCCTTTAACTGCTCCCATTTTGCTTCTCCCCCTTATTCTCTTCATCTACCACTTTCAGTGACTAAACTATATGTACATGATTGTTTCAGCATGACTTTTACCACAGTCCTCCTCACTTACCTACCCACTGAAAGGCTAAAACTGATCAATAATTGACCATTGCAGAAATTACAGCTTCATTTAGTGTTGGTTATCAGGAGTGTATTCAGAGTGCTCATTTGTTTCTAACTGTTGAAATAATCCACATGATATAATGAAAGAATAATAGATCTGTATTGTATCTTGAAGGGCTGGTATTGTAGTAGTAAGATCTGTGTCAAGAAGGTATGTTTGAAATGCTTAGCTGCTTACAAAGTAGATACAATTTTATTTATACAGCACTTTTCCCATCAGTTGTAACAGTGTTACGGAAAAGAAAGGAAGAAAGAAAACATAATATTACATACATATTTCAAACCAAAGGCAGTGACTTGTTTTGCCACCAGGGGGCAGCATTTACCTGGAAACTGGGTCAGATTCGGAGAAGCAAGAAGTGGCATTGCAACCCAGTCTCATCAACATCACGTTCCCAGAGAACTAAACGGCATTCTAAATTACATTGGCCCGAAAACTTAATTTATCCCTGATCACGTCTGATTGAAACATATCTCTAAAACGTTTGTTCTCAACATATTTTTTTCATGTATTATTTCCCCTACTGATACGTTTGAATGTAACATATCCCAAACAAGTAGAGGCCATGACTGACTGATTCTCATTTAAGACCTCAGATCAACAAGAGAATCAGATTTTTACTGGTAGATTTAAAGGAGGATGATTACATTGTATTTGTTACAAAATATATAATAAAATACCCCATAAATGAATTAACCTGATTTATTCAGAAAATATATGTCTGGAAACCATCTAACTGCTGGCTGCCTTAATGCAACCTGCAAGACTAATCCGGTAAGAAAATTGACTGCGGGGTGAAGAGACGCAGTCGTTTGCAGACATATGAGGAAAGCAGAGGTGATTATAGTCTCCTTCACAGCTTGTTGCCTCTAACACAATGACATTCACTGAGAAATGCACCTGTGTTGATTGGTATACAATGGAAAAAACTCTACTCTGCAGGGTTTTTTTATGGCAAATGGAATGTTTTTTTATGTTTTGCCATTTCATAGTGCTAATGTTATCCAGTTCATCTACACCGATTTTCAACTTGAATAATTTCAATGGCACCTTTTGAACTTTTTCCAATTTGTTACTAAAAGTACTCAAATAATATTGTTTGTACATAATACTTTGGTGATTACTTTAAAACATATTTTAAACAGTGTCTATATTGTGTAACCGAAGAGGAATCAAAAAATTGTATGACAAAATGTAGCATGACTTTTTTTTCAGACAGTAGTTTGAAGGCATTATATGCTTTTATTAGAGAGATAACATAGATGGGCAAGAGAGATCATCACATTGCATCACATCCAACACTGGCACAATTTGTTGTTATTTGCAGTGTGGACAAGAGTGACATCTTCCCCAAAATACCAATGCTTTACTTTGCCTCCATGTCTTTGTTTGCTATTCTCTAGACACAGACAGACAAGGGGCTATATGGAGAGAAAGCAGGAAATAAAAGCTTGTGGATAAAGCACTTGTCATCCAGAGGGATATAGTTCAAAGCTGTCAAATTTAAAAAAAAAAATTCTATATTTCTGAGATTTCTACGGGGGGAAGCCATCAGGCATTTTATGTTTGTTGTCGAAAACTGTTTTATCACCACAGTTCTCGCATCAGCTCGACTTTTCTTACTCTGATCTATTTGTATTCCCAGACATAGCTGACAGTTTTGAAAAGTCTATATTTCCTCCAGGGCATGAGCTGGGTTCAGTGGCATAATGATGCATAAAAAATGTAGGTTACAGCTAAAGGATGGCATTTTGGTTGCTCTGGTTGGTTGGATCTGGACAACCCGCTCTACTTTCTGAGCCACAGTAGCCCAATGATTAACATTTACTTTCCATGCCATTACCTGGAAGATCCTTTCAATCAATAATGATTCTGTCCAAGCCTTTTGTTGAGCATGCCTCTGATCTATATGTGTACAAACAACACTTGACCATAAGATAGACAGATCGATCGATAGATAGATAGATAGATAGATAGATAGATAGATAGATAGATAGATAGATAGATAGATAGATAGATAGATAGATAGATAGATAGATAGATAGATAGATAGATAGATAGATAGATACTTTATTGACCCCCATTCCCCAACACAATCCCACACCTGTCAAGTTAAAACCGTACAAAACTTAAATAATTCATTTAACCTTGCAAATGAGAAAATAAAAACTGTAGGTGTAACAAATTAAACATTGCATGAATTGAATTAAAAACGTTAAGTGTAAAAGTTTATTACATTACATTATTTGTGCAGTGAGCCATCCAGTGTTAATTTCGTAGACTAAGAATATGACGAAAAATATTCGTCTACGAACCTTTTTCACGGACGTAAACTAAATAAAAACTAAATAAAAAGGCAGATGTGATGACGAAGACTGAGACTAATTTAACTGACACTATAGTCTACGAATAGGAACTAGACGAAACTGTTAGGGCGGGACGAATGGAGAAGAGATCCAATCAGAACTACTCTTTTTGTGGGACAAGTTGGGAAGAAATCCAATCAGTGCAAAGAGCCGAATGCAACCCTGTGTCGGTGAAAATCGACGGGAGACCGCGCAGGTTTGAGCGGGTGGAGTGAGCCGCTGTGCTGAAAAACTCTGCGGTATGATGGACAAAAATGATAGTCAGGGACATCCTGCCCGTTAACGATGTCTTGGGGAACGGCTAAGTTCCGCGATCTGTTTGTAGTAGGCTCTGTCTCGAGTTTGAATACACAGAGCCATGTGAAACTGCCGCCTCCATCCGTTAGTTTCTGTTTTTAAGTTACAATCAACTCCGACGCATGGACAGCGTTCAATTAAAACCTCTAATTGTATTATCTAAAAGGCTTTGATGCAAAAGAAGTCCGAACACACACAGCGGCAGCAGTGTTGCTTAAAGGAAGGCGCAGTTGCTCAAATTTATCAGCACCTCAACTGCGTGCTGCTGCTGCTGCCCAGGGGCGGCCTTAACGATCTCGGGGCCCGTTTCAAGACCTAGTGTGGGGCCCCCCACTTTTTTAAAATATTTTCTTTATTTTATTTTTTTTATAAATAATGCTTGTGCATGCTCCCCGCAAAAAGAAAAAAGATTGTGGAATCCAGTTGGTTCATAGACAGATCATGAGATAATGGACCCCCGGGCACAGGCTCTTAAAGACCCCCCTCCCCCCTATCCAGTCAGGTACACTGATTTTATGTGAGATTATTACCAATGAAATAGAATACATGTTTTGTATTACAACCATTAAATCTGTGTCTGTATTGCATATTCAAACCTTAATACCATTCAATGAAGAAAAACACTTAGTCGACAAAGTCCGCTGTAGATTTAGTCAAACTAAAATCTGCTTATATTTAGTAGACTAGACTAGACTAAGACTAAAATATGTTAGATGACTAGAATAGGACTAAGACTAAATGGTGTGATATTCAAAAGACTAAGACTAAATCAGAATTTGCTGCCAAAATTAACACTGGAGCCATCACATATTACCAGCAAACTAAGAATTATTCATTCTGCACAATATTAATTCTGAGCCGTGATTGGGCTCATTAAAGTGGCCTACAGGGACCTGGAAGGGACACTCTGTACTACAGCGAGCAGATGGCGTGGCATAGGCTGAGGGCAGCAACACACACTGACAAACACACACTCACACACATGCATAATGACCCCCCAACCACAACACTGAAACATCTACTGACTGAAAATTAATGGATCAGTGGATCAACTGGGGATATACCTCCCTCCCTCTCTCTCTCTCTCTCACACACACACACACACACACGCGCGCGTACGCACGCACACGCACGTACACACACACACACACACAAACACACACAGTTGACCATCACAGGCTCTGACCACATATCATTCTTAGATTGACTGTCAGATGGGCAGTGTGACTTTAGCTGTCTCTTAATGACATCCCACCGGCATATACAGAGAGCCAAGCTAAAGGGCTCAACATCGCTCACTGCATACGTAACATCAGCAGCCAGATCATTTGTTGACTTAGTTCATCAAAGTTAACACTGTTCAGGTTTCCATGGAGATGTGACTAATTATTTTAATGTTTTGTTAAAACACTGAGTCATACTTGCCAAGAGAAAGTATGTGAGAATGATGATGCCCAGTTAGATATGTATTTTTTTAAATGTCCAACTTATTAAAACCATGTTAATGGTCAACTTGTTCAGTGATTTATATCATATTATTGTAAGATCACATGTTCCATACATGCTTTTGCATGTCTGCATTACCATGTACAAAGTATATTACATTGCCGTTGAAGAAAAACACTGTTATCATTTTTTAAATAAAAAGTATTGATGATCTAATGTGATTAATTTCTTTATGAATGCTTGATTTCTTGAATAATAAGCAATATGCTATTATTACAGGCATTAACATTTTTAGCTGGCTGGCTTTGTACTACAGAATATGCTGCTGCTTAGACAAATAGCTGTGAAGATCATTATTTCAATAAAATAGCAATATAGTTTCATAATATAATTGTATATATAATGTCACTGAATGTTGCACAATCAGGTAAAGATTCAGCAAAATACAATTGAAACTTTAAATTCATTATTATCAAAATGCTACGGTATAATGGTCCATTTGAAACAAAACCGTATAGAGATGAATGAATAGAGATGGATGTAGTCCATTCGTGCTCTACATATTGACATGTAGTGGCATTTAGTATTAATGCCTGTTTAATGAACCAAGACTCCTACTGAAATGTCCAGTCCCTCCAATAAATCAGACGGGTGAGCTGAAACACATCTCCTCTGTCAAAAATCTGCCAGCTTCAGTTCACCCTTGTTTCTATTTCCAAGATAAAAATCTTTTGTTTTTATGATGGATTACAACATGGAGGCTCAACGTAATGAGATGGTGGATGCTAATGGAATCGCCAGCAGACCACCTTTAGTTGAGTTACTGTTAACAGAGTAACATAGTGTCTGTTTCCTTTTCATTATATTTCCTCAAATGTAGGACTTGAACTACCTTAATGCAAATAAATGATATTTCAGTTAGAATGTCCTGCCTGACATCTCCTAAATGTATATTGTTTATTTATACCAGCTTTGGAGGTTGTCTCTGCTGGTCACTTTAAAACTTTAACAGATCACGTTAAATGCAGTTACAGTAAACATTTAGAAAAGCTTTGAAGAGGTTGAAGAAAAAAACTTCAATTTGCAAAGCAATTTGTGTTCACTGGAAAAATTAAGTAAGGAAGTTGGCCTTACTTTTACTGTATATGGGCCCGGGAAAATCACAGGTTGGGGAGACAAATGGACATAGACCTTGAAACTAGTGACCAGGGTTCATTTGCTTTCTCATGCCTAAGGTCAGTGTTGATTTCTTTGATATTAAAAAAGGACTACCCTTTCCCTAACATAAACTATTGAGCACATTTGTTGAATTAGGGTTAGGATTAGACTGCACAGCTAAATTGAATTCCTGGTTTACACATTACATTATTATATACAACACCAACAAACAATGGCTTATAATCTCAGTCATTGAAATCGCTTTGTCTCCTTGTAATGTTAATCCATTCTAAACAGGGCAATGTTACATGCTACATAATAGTGCATCTCTTGAATGGCATGCAGCGATTATACCTTAATTGGAGAGGGGAAAATAAAGAAAAAAAATGCTGTCTCATTATCTCATCTTCCCTTTTGATGCAAACAAAATGAATCACTGCTGTGGAAATATACAAACAAGACACAGATGAATAGTAAAGGGGTGTTAGAGCCTAATCAGCTTGAGAACCAGTATACTGATGATAAAAAGATGGATCAGCTGTTGCTGGTAGCAAGCAGCTAACTACCCATCTGAAAATAAAATGCTCTTTGACTAATAACATTCAGTTGACAACTATAACTATGGTGTTTCTTTCATGTGCATATAGTACAGACATTGGCATGCAACAAAGTGTAATGAGTAGAAAGCAGCAAGGGATTTCATTTGATAGTTTTTCAAACTCAGGATATTTATGTGCCACATTCTCCAGCAACAGATCATCAATGGTCAGCAGCTACACGTGTCCCTCTTTAATCTTAAAAAAGCTCAAATTATTAAGACTGTAGCTCGTGTCATTTTAAAATTGCACCCCTCCAAATTGTGAATTCGATCGAAAGACAGAGGAATGAAAAAAGGAAGAAAGTAAACAGAAAATACCTTCTATATTTGATCAGAAGCTGGGTGAAATGACTCATTATTTTTAGCGTCTTTCTCACGCTCCTCTCTCTTCATTTGGTCTTCTGCTGCAGGGAAGCAAATTCACCAGATGTCCCATTCAATATATAAAAATGACAAGGTTTTACGAGAAGAGCAGCACGATTCCAAACGTATCACTTTTTTTCTGGCAAGCGTAGCGAAATCTCATCTAGTATGGACAAATGTTCAGTTATGGAGCATGCCAGGAGGCTGACATAATTGTTTTGCCTTTTTTATTATTCTTTATTTTATAATGATAAATGACTGCAAGTCAGGACCGACAAAAAAAAATCTTGTCATCGTTTCCTTAGAGCCAGTCTCAGGTTGACACCTTGACCCTTATCATGAAACATACAAGCTGATTCTGCAAGAATGGAAAAATATAACTTTGTCGAGCCATTAGGAGTGAAGATTGAGGAGCTGACGCACTACACCAAGAGAAAGATATTTTACGGGCTGCTTTGTTTGGCCATTATCACAATCGACTTGAAAATGCGTTGTGTCGAAGACCCTTCATCACTTTCAATTATCTCTTAAGTACTCTTTAATTACAGTAGGGCTGTTAACATACATCATACATCTCCTCACTCAATGTACTTGAATAGCACAATCCAGTCTATGAAGTTATTTTTGTTCATTACAAACCTGATATATGCAACAACTGAAGTGCATGCCCTGTTTTACCATTGTTTTGGACTATGTTGGTGCCACTTCCACAGTGGTATTTCATTTTAGAAACGTCTTATGAATACATTCTAGGAGGCTCTCAATACTATTTGTAAAAAGATTAATATTTAATGTATGATTTTTCTAGGGGTTTAGGGAAAGGCCACACATGAGCATTAGCTGGCTTATGTTGCCCTAACAACTTTGCACATTAACATCCCATGGTACCTTTTATTAAAATGCTTTCTTTTTACAATTACATATGTCATTCTGCCACAATTGACATCAGTACAGCACTGCACTTCGACTTGCACTGCCCTTGGCAAATCCACATTGATTTGTGTCTTTCTGTTAACTTTGTATGTGATTGAGGAATACATATATGATCAAGTCTGGTATATCAAGGTGCGTTACTTTTATACATAATTCAGCAAACATTACTGTACATAGGGGTTCACTTCATAATCACTTATTTTTCAGTGCTTCAGTTCATATGGATGATGGATAAACCTAGGACTCTCACAGAGGTTTTTGGATGATTGAAATAGCCCAATGGATGTTCCATTGCCCCTGACAGCGTATTGATTAGGGCTTAACCACAGGAACACAGTCAGTCCCCCACCCGCGACCCCCACTTTGTTATTCATTTGTGAAAAGGGTGCCGAATGAGAAAACCAAGGCTAATTTGGTTGGCTCAATCAATAGTGAATACAACAAATCTGAGGGCATTGGAGGGTTTAGCTTAAAACGATAGACTCCACCAGCCACACAGTGGGCAAAGAGATGGTACAAGGTTAATTTAACATAATCAATACAATTATGTATATCCAGTGACCTCCTGCAAAGTGGTGTGTTCATTACATTTAAGATTACGGTTTAATAAATGTGAAACATCAGTTCTTCAAAGTTCTTTGTTTGTATTTCAGGCTCAATCAAATAGCTGATTAGTGCTGATTGATGGTCAGTAAACATGCAAGTCAATTCACAGGATAATAACTTGGTTTGTGCTCACAATGACTTGTGCTTTTGCAACATATATCCTAGCCTTCACTAGGCAACACACTGGTTCACTTATATAGGCCTACACATTTTAAAAACATAAACATAGGAGGGAGATAGCAACTGGGAATCAAATTATGAGCATTTGGGCTATACGGATTTAAAATGACAGCCAGCTGTAGAACAAACAATTGAACCAGAATAGAATACAAAAGCAAAAACAAAGAAAAAATAAATATGTTTTCAAAGATGAGATACCTTTATTATTAAAGAGGACCTATGATGCTTTTTGACTTTTATGACCTATAAACGTTGTTATGATGATTCATAGTCATGCTTAACCATACTAAATTATCAAATAATGACTTACATGCATTTCGACGTATTCCCTGCTGACCGTCTGGGGTGTCTGCGCAGACCACTAAACACAGTGGAGAAGTTACGTGTTCAAAGCGGTCTAGCCTTTCATAATTTGTGACGTTGCATAAAAATTTGTGACGTCACCACGCGGATGTTTCCATGTATGGTAATGCTGTCACTTCCCTGTTCGCGTCTGCCTCGCGCCCTTATAGGTCCATGCTCGCGCTTCCCGCCACTGAAAGTGTTCCGGAAGGAAGGTAACCAATCACAACGGAGTGGGGTTTGCAGGAGGGGGGGGAGGGTAGCGGAGATGGCCGAAGCACAGGCGGAGGGAGCCGAAGCACACACACTCAAGTGTTGACAGGATGTGCTGGATCGCCAAAATAAGAGAAAGAGCTTCCCGAAAATCTACATAGTTTTTTGTGATGTGATTCGTGTCAGGTTGCTCTATAGCAGTGTAAAACAAGAAATTAAGACCAGAAAAGTAGCATAATAGGTCCTCTTTAAGGATGAAAGAGTTTTAGAAGATACAGAAAAGTCTCTGAAGTCAAAACATCACCACAGTGTCAAAATCTATTCTCACAAATCCTTTCTTTTTGTTCTACTTCCAGCTTTTGCCTCATCGACATTCAAAATGAAACATGGATTGCAGGCATCAGCTGGCTACCACAAACATAAGGGGCCTATCAGAGAGAAAGGGCCAGTTGTTGGTTAACAAGCATCTGACAACTGTTGTGCTTGAGAAAAGGGCCACAGCCAGATTCGAAACCCAAACAGATCTAGTTTTGGAGTTCTCTTCTTGAGAAAATGAAAAAAAAAATGACATTGTTGGACATGAATCTATTCCCAGTGGAAAATGAAAGGTAAGGATAAAGTGCACCTGGAGAGTTGGAGAGGCAACCGACAGGAAAGTGACTGAGAGTCGCAATTATATTGGTTTTATTTTCAGGGGAGCTATGGAAGAAAATAGAATCCCTTTGATTTTGGCAAGAATGAGAGGAGGGGATACAGAACAAAGAAGAGGGAAAAGTACACATTTTTGGAATTTACATATCCAAAATGTAATTGCGATGGTATCTCTTCTCAAAAATGTGTTCAGGTGACACAAATAATTGCATAAACTAAACATGCTATACTGCAGTCACAGTTTGGACTTAAACTGAAGGAATTAGTTGGAGATCAATAACTTGTGTTTTCAGACTTGTTGTTCTTAAACCTGATGAAGCTTTACAAAGACCTTATCACTGACATCCCACACTGTAACCAAAATGTCAGCGTCAGACTACAGAGGGTGTGACTTTATTCCTCCATTTATTGAATCTCTGTGTATTGAAGGTCTGTCACCGCCAGACCTTAAATGTCAGACATGCAGGCCGAGGAACAATGGTGAGATTTTCTTTGTCTCCCATTGAAAACATGTCAGTGCCTACTCTATTACAGACGGGAGCTGCAATTGGGCATTGTAAGTTTTCTATTCAAAATGTTGGTCTAGAAAATGAAATAGATGAAGGAATAATTGGCCACTTTCAGTGTGACAGTCGGATTAGCAGAGAATGTGAAGCAAATAACTAAGATTGCCTCTGCTCTTAGCTCACATGTGGAGCTGCGTGGGCGATGAGATGTGCTATTACAGTTTCTTTTTTTCGATCACTAAACCTCAGTGGGCACAACTGGAGCAACATGTGCAAAACTCTAACTACACTATGCACAGCAGCAGTTCATGTGGACCAATCTCTTGCTCGTTTTTCATTGCTTAAACACAATTTTCAAAACTCTACTGATAGACCATATTGTGAATCATGGTATCTCATTGAGAGAGGCAGGGTTGAGGGTGTAACCCAATCTGCAAACATCTTCAGTTGCATCTGTAATACACATTTTCCAGGAAACAAACAGGTGAGAGTTTACAGTAGATGACGCCATTACATGAATTGATTTCTGTATTACAATTATAGAATATTTACACAGATAAATATTACATTTGGAAATGTTATCAATACAAATATGTATTTATTGAAGCAAACTTTTTTTTCTAAAAAACTGGTATGTTATACAGTTTTTGCCAACTGCTTAAACACTAAAAGTGACTGCCATGACCAAAGCATCACAACCTTTAACTTTTGTAACCATGCCCTAAAAAAGCACCAACCCTACAAACACAATATATGCTTTGCACTGTGTTTGAAATTCTGCAACGCATTCTTGCAAAACACTACACACTGTTTTTTTCTACACAAGACACATTGTTCAAAAAGGAAATCTCCTGCAATCATTGGGAAAACACATCTATTTAAAATACAAAACACAACTAAATATGGAAAAACACACAGACTAGCACACACACACAAAAAAAAATTAATACAGATCAGTCTGAGGCAGTGAGAGTCAGGGGAAGAGGACCCCCCCCCCCCCCAGTCTCTTGCCCTTGAGGACAAAACATCTCAAATGTTGCACTGGACCTTCTTTCTGACATCATTGTCAAAGGTCAGTATAGTAGATTCCCTGGGGATATAACGACGTGACATAAGCCTGTTGAGATGGATCATGACCTGCAGGTTGGAGGAACGAGAGGGAGGGAGAAAACGGGTTCACGTAGAGAGTGATCCGTGATGCTCTGACACACACGGTCATACACTCTTATGTAAGGTTAAAGCAAATGTCAAGATGTGGCAGTGCAGTATGTATGCGTGTGCTTAGCTTGGCAGCTCCTGTTGTTCAAAATGTTATACATTAAGGATGCTCTCGTCACTTTCGTCACACCAGAAGCATTGGGTATGCTTGGTGAAACTTGAAAGCTGCTGTCCACAGAGGTCTTTCTTCATTGATACATAATTACCAACCCCCGTTTTCCCATCCTTATTTTATCAATATGGTTTCTTAACTACATCATTCAAGGCACTATAGCAGGCGCACCTTTAGTTTTCAAATCATCATCATCACATAAAAACAACATGGATAGACTCAATATTTGATTAAAAAACACAAATGATTTAAGTATCCAAAAGTCCAGATGTGACAGCCAACACACACAACTACTGGCTCAATGTTTCATATTGCCATCATCATGCACAGTAGGAACATACATGAAAAGCTCACAATAATGCATTGTTAGTGAAGGCCTGCATCCCTCTGAACCTTCTCAAAGCTGCACAGACGCTGCATCATTGTGACAAGCCGCCCACCCACCCACAGCATGTTTCTCTGTGTCGTGCATGGGGGGCTGGCTATATCAACAAAGACAGATGGGGTACAGTCGGTGTACATGTAGTAATGAGTCTTACTCTAAACCCTAAACAAATGGGCATTTTGAACAGGGATTAAGTGTTTGGACCTAAAATAAACACGTTGACTACAGACACAACAAACACATCCTCAGTTGCTTGGTGTCTGTTCTCCAGACAGTTTGTCACTGCCACTGACAAGGAACAGTCAGAGTGCTGTCCGCAAACTGTAACCACATTAAAACGCCGGTCAGGAAGGATTCTCTCCCCATAATTGAATTGATTCAATGTGTGGGCCGGCTGCTGCTCTGACTTCACTATCTCTCTGTCTGCACATCTTTGTCATTAGGTCTTTATTTCTTTCATGTTTATCTTGCTTGTGTCTGTTATGTCACCGCCTCCTCCCTTTTAACATTTAATGCTTCCTGCCAGAAGGAAACACATAGAACAAGGTTCATTCAACAGAAACGTTAAATCTATGTAAAACAAATGAAAAAAAAAGAATAATCAAATATATCAGATCAGCTCATTAATTATCTTAAAATGACGCATACTTTACAATACTGCCAACCGTTTTCATTAGTTTGGAAGGACATATTGGTGGTACACAATGTATAACAATTAATATTTTGCTTTTTCTATATATATATTAACGTTTTATTTTTCAGTGTGGTGAAGCACAACACTATTAAAGATGTCATAACACATTTTACAGGATCCAACTCTTATATCTGAGAGTACTTTTTTTTGGATAGTTTTTCTTATGCCATTAAACTCTATATATTAGTCAGTTAAAAAAACGATTTGGTACATTCGTGCTTGGCACAGCACCTCTTTGTGCTTTGTAAAAAGTTATTTCTAGGAAGACTTGTGTTTCTTTAAGGATATGGATTCTCCAGGTTTGATCGTCTTCATCAACACACTGCAGTAATCACTGCCTGTGGGGATGAATCGCATCCCACTGAGCCATATCCAAAACATGCTGCCCAAGCAAAGTGAAGCTCAACTCCATAACCGTCACACTAAAACTGACGTTGAGTTATGTATATGTATTGTTGTGCCATTATATATTATTCATTCATATGCTTGTCACTTTCTGTGTGCACACATGCTTTTATTAACACCATATGAGAATGTGTATGTTTATATTTTCAAACATATGCCAGTCTGCGCTTCAGTGTTGCTACTTGCACTGAGCTTATTTTTTTCTCTTACGTTGTACTCTGGAACACAATAACCAATAGCTTTTATTTAGTGAGTGTCTGCTCTGTCCAGGCTGGCCTATGGATTACAGACTGTCGACTGTCAGTGAAAAGACAGAAAAAGACAAAGAAGTCTAGCTACATATTGTTTATTGCACAGAGCAGATGCTTCAGTGTTTGATGTGGCCACATACTGTAAGCCATTGTGTCTGAGCACAAATGACGTCCAAGTGCTTTGTAAAAGCATTTTACTAAAACTACAAATTCCCAGCATATAATAAATCCTGTACATGGTAAGAGAGAAACACACAGAACATAGTCGAAAATGAATGTGCTCTTAAAGCTCCTCTTGTCATGTCAAGTACATGTTCATTCAGTAGCCCAATATCACAAATAACTAACTAGAAAAGACACATGTAATATATCATAGTAGTACTCTATATTAACTATTTTTGTTTTATTTATTTATTATATTCCTTCTCTCAATAAATTATACTATTGCATTTTTATTTTTACTGTTGATACTTTAAGTGCATTTTTGAATGCATGCTTCACTTAATATTACTTTATAAAATAAATTCTCTTTCTCTCTCACACACTCATATCTGGCATGTGTACATGGCAGTATTGTATATTAGCTTTTGCAGAGGCTTTGTCTTTTCAAGAGTTCTTTGTGAGGAATTTTTCTTTTGACCTGCAAATCCCATAAATGTTCCTCAAGATTAATGGTCCTATAAGCTTAAAGACACGAGTTAAGGCATAGCCATGCATTTGGAAACTTTCGTAGAAGATGCATTAATTTATTTTTCTTTCCATTTGGAGGCCTTTGAATGCACTGTCAGGGACTTTTTCCTAATGTACCAACTCATCTTTGGAGACAGTGAATGATTACACAGTTATCATTTATTACCTTACATCACCATTCAGCTTTCACTAGTGAAAAGCTTCAGAAAGATACTATGATGTATTCCCCACAAAAAATATCTAAAGCCAGAATACATTTCTTGAGTCTTAAATCTTCAGCAAATTAATTCCACATTTAACCTTTGGTAAATGTATTGCTCCATACCATTTGTTTTGTGTTTTGGTTCAGAATAACTGCTTACTTCCACAGTTTGGACAGTGTCTAGTGTGCCATTGCAAGAGTCACAGAGGAATTGTGTGACTGCAAATGAGGACTAACAGCTAAAGCCAATGTACCTCCCAGTCTGCTCTGATCGTTTTGTTTTTCTTCTTGACCGGGGACTTAACTCAATGCAGAAGTGTGACAATACAAATGTGCATCTTTTAAAGAGGCTCAGGAGATTATGTTTATTTTGAATGGTGGCAGAATGAAAGCATTTTCAAAATGTAATGGGAGGTATACTGTATATTTCAATGCATTAATTCCCTGTGTGCAAGAGATTCCGCTCCTGGATCTGATATGTAAGTGTTTTGGCTGGAAGTCTAGTTTGAAGAGAGCCTCGCCAATGGGGCCACTAAAATGAGCTAACACCATTTGCATTTGAATGACCTCCTGACCTTTCATCCTATAGATCCTTTCTGTCACATGATTTGCTGCACTACAGCTAATGCATTGAGGGGAAAAGATCATGAGTATGTTGATTTGTGTGTGTAGGCCTACTATATTATGTGCAATGAACAGATCTGCCTGCAAGCGCATAAGCTCACTCCCCTGCTCTGATTTATGCGCCAACTGGGAATCGAAGCCTATTTTTTTGCCTGCATGTGCTATGAGTCTATTTTATTTCCAAAATAAATATTCCATAAAAAAGTAGCCAATAAACTTTACTACTTTAAGAAGCTAAAAATGTATTTATTCAACATTTTCCTAATTATTATTACTGAATGAATTTCTGTGTGTACTTATGAAAAAAATGCGAGCTAAGTAGCCCATGTCTTAAAGTGCTGACCATTATACTGTCTCATGTCAGTTAAATACTGACACAAGCTGCTTTCATGCTACTTAAAGGTGCTACACGGAACTTTTAAATATTTCTGGAACAGTCTAATGTTTACCCTGATGATCATAATTTACCTGTAACAGCGAATGAGACCATCAGTGCAAAGAATACTATTTTTAGTTGTTCATAATGCCTTTGTCATGGGTTCGCTCACTCAAGAACAACAGCTGGCGTAGTAGGAACACAACTGCTTTTGTCCAAAGGGGGTGCAAGAATGAATTAAAACTGAAAGTTCCTCGGAGCACCTTTAAGGTTTTTTGGAAATCTTGAACATCAGAAATCTTTCCCATATCTGACTGGTGCCTCTGCTACAAAAGCTGTGCAATTGTTCAGCCTAAATGCCACACATGTATTTGTTTTTTCTCAAATGTTGCTGCCTGTCTATATTTCTTACAACAGAGTTAATTGATAACTTTTAAATATCAAATTTATCAATGAAAAATGTCAATACAGTCAATGAAAGATCATTTATACAATGCAACTAACGGGCATGGAATTGATCAAAACAGTGAGACTGTTCCTCCTGACAAAGCTGAGATGGTGTGTCATGCTCCTTCTATTCATCCCAACTGAGTACTTCTGCTAAGGAGAAGCCCGTTATGTACTTCATCTTTACAAGTTTCTTCTTTTGGAACTGCTGCCTTCAAGTCGACAACATTTCACTTAAAAGACGAATCGGAGAGAGAGACAGACAGAGAGAGAGAAAGAGAGAGAGAGAGAGAGAGAGAGAGAGAGAGGGAGACAGATAGAGGGGGAGAGGGAGAGAGAGAAAGAGAGAGAAAGAGGAATCCTCTGGTTAAGTTAAGACTGTATTGGCGTTTTAAATCAACGGTCCAACGCTATTTGTTATCACAAAGACAGTACAAATTAGGATTATCAACGTCTCTTGAATTTTTTAATTAGCCTTTATTTGAACTGTCACATAGCAACATAAATAAGTCATACACATTTGAGCTCCCTGAAAGAGAAGCTTTTTATGTTATTTTAATACATGAAAATAACCATTTTGTTCTGTCAAAATAAATACTGAAGAGTTCTATAAAAGTTTTTTTTCTTCTTCTCCTTTTGACTGTCTGTGGGAGATTTATTTACACATTCATGCTGTAAAATGCAAATATAAATGAATAAATAAAAAAAATAAAGAGATGAAAGGGATACAGAGCAGGAATGACATGGAACACAACTCAGGAAGTCGCACAAAAAGGCAGCCGTTGTTGAAATCCTGCTTTTTGCTCCACATATTTATATTTGTATTCATTCTGTGTTTGATGGTACAGGTCTAAATTTGCCGATCAAGTTAATCCAAGAAATAATCTTCTCAATTGGAGGTTATCAAACAATTACTTGAAACCTTTGACATCTGGAAATGTAGTTTATTCTGCAATTCTCTGCAAATAAAATGTACAACAAAGTAGAACTAATGCCTCGTTTCCACCGACTAGAGCGGGTCGGGTCGGATTGGTTCGGTCCGGTTATTTTCAGGCTTTCCATTTGCCAAAAGTTGGGTAGGATACGGATATTAGCGCCTAACTGCTCTAAGCCGCTCATATTTTCGGTACTAATCCGTTGGGGTACCAGCCGCCTGAAAGGGTGCCGAAAAGGCGGAGCTACGCACTGCTGTCTGTTGATTGGTCAAAATAATCATTTCCGCCATCTGTACGTAGTCACCTCGACAAGAGTGAAGAGAGACTTGTGTTTTGGCGAAAAATGTGAGCTCAGCACTGTTTAATATGTGGTGTTTTCCCTCGTCATTAAATTAATCGGTGGGATACATTGTGGCCCACTGCAACGATTTCATGTAGCTGCCGCAGCCAGCGCTGTTCACTCTGTCTCTATCAATTGCACCGATCCGTCTCTGTGCATTTATCGGTGTAATACGCTCACAACAACACGGGGGGAATAAATAAAGAAGCGGCCGGTTTGGCCAAGCAAAAACGAGAGACTGCTGGCTTGACCACAGTTGTTCCACAGCCCGATAGTTTGACCCATATTCTGGCAGCGGCTATCGCAGTCCAGCCTAAACCCCGCCCTACCAATAAGGGTAGGGTCGGCGGTGGAAACAACACAGAGATTCTTAAAAGTGAGCTGTCTCGCTCTGAGCCGCTCCGACCCGACCCGCCCTACTCGGTGAAAACGGGGGATTACACAGCGGCTGCATCTGAGAGACTGGCAATGCAAATGCAGCTGACATTGAAGATGGCAGGTAAGATGTTTCATTTGGCAAATAAGAAAAAAGGCAAAGAGGCTGTGCTGAGAACTTCTGTACCAAATATTACCTGTTTGATTACATGAAGTGTATAATTCAGCATTTTAAATAAAAAAGTCAAAGCTATATGTCCGCAAATATATGAAACCAGAAACTTGCTGATTATTCTGGATAAATTGTTTGTTTTGAACAGTTGAACCATCGACCACAGGAATACTGTATTTGACCTCCCAACAAACGGATGTTAATCTGAAAAAGAATTCAACATACATACTGTTTCATCGGATATTAAGGAGGCAAAAGGCATTTTAAAGGCTACACATTTTGCTTACGTTAAAGAGGAAAACAATGGATGTATTCTTAAATAGAATAAAAAAAAACTTTAATAATCGCCCATCCGCCTTGATTATATAACAATGCAAATCCTCAACCAAACACAATGTCAGCAGTTGACTTACATAGTGTGTTCAGTTGAGCTGTATTAATGGCAGTGCTGGTTTCCGGCTGTAAGCCATTTGGTTTTACATCTGACAGGCTTCCCAAAGTCACATTCGTGCTCTGATAAAACATCTTTCCGTTTCTGTTTTTAAATGTGTTCTGCTTTATACTATACACAGCAATATTCTGCTAAAACTGTTGCAAAGCAGCGTGATGATGTGCATGTACTCTGTGCTAAATTAGCAAAACACAACATTTCTGTCTCAAACCGTAGTTCCTGTTTGCATAGGTTAAAATGACACATTTTCACTGTCTCTATATCTATTTATTTGCCTGTAAAGAACTAGGATGATTTTGGAAAGCCAACCACATGACAGTTTGCTGCGGTCTCCAAGGAACACTGGCAAATATTCAAATGTTGTTCTCTTTGGGTTAACCACAGCTCAATGAGCTTTTAGCACTTGACTATCTTGGACAGTTCCCAACTGAAGCATGCTCAGATGTTCTTTTTTTTTCTATTTTATTCTATCTTGTGATGTGCATTGGTGCATCTCCAAAAATGGCCTTCATTACACTTTTGGGCTCATTAATTTTCTTGAGGCTAGGCATGACTAAGTTTCCTAATTTTAGACTGTAAAGGAGCATTCCACGCAGCATGCACACACGCACGCACGCACACACGCACGCACGCACGCACGCACGCACGCACACACACACACACACACACACACACACACACACACACCTTTGCAGAAGAATGGACATTCACACTGCTTTACATTTAGCTTCCACAGATACCATGGAAACTGCAGCTAGGGAAGTGGGTGGCAATTGAACACCAAGGTAAAGCAACAACAAAAAAAAGCAATATATAGAAAAGGAAATGCATGACACTCAACCTCAATCCACAAAGTCTGCTTCCCTTTATACTTATGGAAAACAACAAACAAATGTTTGTTTGAAAAGAGAATTGTGGGTTTTAAGATACTGGAAAACATGAATGTGCTTATACAAAACGTTGGAATATACAACCTCTAGGACTGAAAATGGACTGTGAGTTTGGTTTATATTCTGCAGTATTTGTTCTGAGCCTTTTGTTTGCCTCGCTCTGCAGTGCGAGTGCATACGGGGTGAGGATAGCAGAGTCAATGACAAGAATGTTTTTTTTCAGAAAACTACACCATTATCATGTACAATTAACGTTGCTATAAACCACCAAAGAAAAAGTTAACAATCTGAGTCTTTTTTTAAGTGGACTCATTTGAAAAATGAAAATAGCCTCCGGGATGACGTTTTAAGCTTTGAGTCATTCGCAGAGGAAGAAAAAAATGAAACATTTCCAATTAGAATTAAAACAAATGAATCATTACTGACTCATTTCAAGCTCCATTTACATGATGTTGGAAATCTGAAATCATTAAAAAGACACTTTTAGTGAGACATGGTGATCAGGCAAACATCCATCAATTCCATTTTAACCAATCTAAGTTGAGATAAAACAAGAAATGAATATTCCTCATATTTCCTTTCTCTGTTCACCTCTAATTGTGTAGGTCTTACAGTTAGTTGACAGCAACATTCTATGGCTTGAAATGTGGATATTTCTAATGTTAAATAATTAAAAACACTGGATTTTGATGAAGTGAACTATAGTAAAGTGTGGACATGTCTGAATTGTAATGTGTGAGGCTCATATTTATGTATCTGGAGTAACTTGAGGGATGGTGTCATTTATGAAGTTTCAGATTGGATACATCCTCTAACTAGGTCAATGGACTTGTCTCTGTGGGGATTTGTGATTACCATGTCTGCAGAGTGTTTTTTGGGTCTTTTTCTTTGTGCCAGTAAATCAGTGTTCCAAGTGTTTTCATCTGATTAAGTGATTTGAGAGGGGTTTTTGTTCATTTTTATGCAACACTTTTTACAATGTGTTCCTGGTACCTGATTTGGCTTCTGAAATATTCACTGTTTGTCCATATATCTCAGATTCATCCGTATCTGAAAAACATGTATTTCTAAAATGTATTATTGTTTTAACAAAGAGAAAAAAAAGCCTTGTTTACGATAAATCATTAATAATGCATTAGGTCCTCAAGTTTATCTATGAAATAAAATTCACTCAATATTATAACTGATCTTTTTCAGCTGCATCAAGCTACCCACCGTGTCAGCAACCAGTAGCACATCTAGCCGACTCAGAGAGACATTATCTTTTCATTTAAGCCGTTTGTCTCTCCATCACAGCAGGTAGCGTATAGGAAGTTTATTATAGCCTGTGTTGATGACTTGTTTTGTAGTGAGATTCCACTTTTGCGGGCTAGTGAGTATAGCCTTTTGAAGCCTTTTTGAATAAAGTCGTTAGCTGTAAGCCACAGTTAGGCACAGAGAGGAATGGCTGCGAGGGGGAATAACAGGACATGAGCGGTAAAGGTTATGGCTACAGGTAAACAGTCGGCTATAGTGTTCTCAGTTTCAATGGGTATAAACAAATGAAAACATTTCTGGTACATTCTTTAACATGGCCTCCGAGTTGAGCAGAGCTGAGACGGAGAGATTCAATGGTGTGTGTCAGGTCAAGTGGGAGCAACAATGTGTGGGATGATGGGAAAAGGGCGTCTCATACATGAGGACATGCACACACGCACACATGCACACACACACACACACACACAAACTCATTTCAATGGAAACACACATACAGATGCACACAGACTGAAAAACATGCAAACGCAACACAGGTGTGTGATTTTGCCACACACCATGAATGTATTGCCACCAACATCATCACAATGGCTGTTGAATCATTCATAAGCATATTTCACGCGTTGTGGTCCTCTAACATCCTATTGACTGGAAAACAATGATTCAGATGGGATGATGACCACAGAGTATGAGCTAGCAGCCTCTATAATAAATGCAATTATCAGTGATTTAGTGCAAACCTCAACCACATTTTACCTTCCATCTCAGTGTGGGTTTATAAGAGCTGGGAGACGTTCAAGTTCTACAGCTTTGTCTCTGTCTTTGTCGTGATTTTTTCGACATGTGATGTTTGGCAAATAAATATTGTTCTCAGCTCTGCCTCTTTTCATGAATAACACTTGTGTTTATAAGCTCACTTTTGCCAACCTATCATACTCTTTTGACCAGGAACAACCTTCTTAAATCTATGATCAATCTTTCTGCTTTTGAACTGGGAAGAAAAACAACAACAAGGAGCATCATATAATAATAATCAGAGAAAAGGTCCTGTATATCAAACAGCTTTGGCAACGTAGTTTTCGCTTCCACGACTTCCCAGTCATTATTCACATCCGGTGCTGTGAAAATCCTCCAACACCACCTCCTACACATTCCCTTTCAAAGCTGCCGGTGCTCGACAAAGACAAGCTGGACTTCACAAAAAGCTGCCAGCGGGGCCTGTTTTAGTTTGACGAGGTCAGCTCAGTCTCTGTGGGCCCTGCAGGGAGGGACAACCAGTATGGCTGAAATGGCATCAGAGAGTGAGAGAGAGAGAGAGAGAGAGAGAGAGAGAGAGAGAGAGAGAGAGAGAGAGAGAGATGGTAGAGATGGTATTGTTCCAGGCCACTAGGTCCCTGCCACCCCCTTAAGACCCCGAGCTGTGTTTCGGCTAAACTTTTATAGTCAGCCTGAGTCCATGAAGTCTGAACAGTACACTCTTTTTTTGGGAGCTTGGCTGGATTTGCAGCCTCTGCGTTGGTACGAGCTCCAGGCTTATAGAGGCTGCGGTGCGTTTCCATCGACTCTGAGGTGACAGCGCCAGAACCAAGGTCCTTTGGAGATGTGACTTTAGGAGTCAGTCACAAGCAGGACTCACGGTACACTATGTCGGTGTGCAGAGCCTTCTTCTCCTGCTCTGGTTGGCTCCCGTTGTGAAAGACAGAATACCTGGGCAGAAACGGAAGAGAGGAGGGGAGCAGGGCAGGGAGGATATAGATAAATCATTTAATATCATTCATCAATACAAATAAAAGAAGCCAAATATTCACACAAGATTCAAAAAATGTGATGATTTGTTTTGTTGTAAATTAATTATCTTTGTATTTCGGCCTGTTGGTCAGTGAAACAAGCAATTTGCATTATTTCAACTGGGGCTCTGGGAGATTGTGCTCTTTCCCTTTTTTTATAGTGACAAGATTATCAAAAAAAAAATGTTTGTTGCAGCTCTTATGACGTAGGCAAAAAAACGTATATAATTGGTCCAACAGCTTCATGTACATCTTTAAAAGCCACTAGTCTTCCAAACCATGTGAGCTGAGCAGGCACTGTTACAGACTGAATATTGCGACAGAAGAGGAAGTTTTTTTTCCCCCAAGATTACCAACATTATTACAATATGTACCACACCTGGTGCCCTCCTTTAGTTGCCACTGCCAAACAGATCAGACTTGATAGACCTTTAGTTATAGCCCCACAACATTGTCCTGAAGTGAGTCATTTCTTGACATGGTCCGACCCCTGCTTACTGGTAAAGTGATCACCCAGTCTGGGTTACAGAACAGTGATTGGGAACAGTTTTCAAAGACTTTGTTATGAGAGAGTAGTGGTACTGGAAGCAGTGTTAATTTTGGCAGCAAATTCTGATTTAGTCTTAGTCTTTTGAATATCACACCATTTAGTCTTAGTCCTATTCTAGTCATCTAAAATATTTTAGTCTTAGTCTAGTCTAGTCTACTAAATATAAGCAGATTTTAGTTTGACTAAATCTACAGCGGACTTCGTCGACTAAGTGTTTTTCTTCATTGAATGGTATTAAGGTTTGAATATGCAATACAGACACAGATTTAATGGTTGTAATACAAAACATGTATTCTATTTCATTAGTAATAATCTCACATACAATCAGTGTACCTGACTGGATAGGGGGGAGTGGGGGCTTTAAGAGCCTGTGCCCGGGGGTCCATTATCTCATGATCTGTCTATGAACCAACTAGATTCCACAATCTTTTTTCTTTTTGCGGGGAGCATGCACAAGCATTATTTATAAAAAAAAATTAAATAAAGAAAATATTTTAAACTAGGTCTTGAAACGGGCCCCGAGATCGTTAAGGCCGCCCCTGGGCAGCAGCAACAGCACGCAGTTGAGGTGCTGATAAATTTGAGCAACTGCGCCTTCCTTTAAGCAACACTGCTGCCGCTGTGTGTGTTCGGACTTCTTTTGCATCAAAGCCTTTTAGATAATACAATTAGAGGTTTTAATTGAACGCTGTCCATGCGTCGGAGTTGATTTGTAACTTAAAAACAGAAACTAACGGACGGAGGCGGCAGTTTCACATGGCTCTGTGTATTCAAACTCGAGACATAGCCTACTACAAACAGATCGCGGAACTTAGCCGTTCCCCTAGACATCGTTAACGGGCAGGATATCCCTGACTATCATTATTGTCCATCATACCGCAGAGTTTTTCAGCACAGCGGCTCACTCCACCCGCTCACACCTGCGCGGTCTCCCGTCGATTTTCACCGACACAGGGTTGCATTCGCTGCTTTGCACTGATTGGATTTCTTCCCAACTTGTCCCACAAAAAGAGTAGTTCTGATTGGATCTCTTCTCCATTCGTCCCGCCCTAACAGTTTCGTCTAGTTCCTATTCGTAGACTATAGTGTCAGTTAAATTAGTCTCAGTCTTCGTCATCACATCTGCCTTTTTATTTAGTTTTTATTTAGTTTACGTCCGTGAAAAAGGTTCGTAGACGAATATCTTTCGTCATAGTCTTAGTCTACGAAATTAACACTGACTGGAAGGAGTGAGAGTTAAAACAGATATAGGAGACAGAGGTGGTAACCCCAATATGTGAAAGGCTTTGCATATGTTTTACGCTTCAGGCTGGATCCACAGCCACTTACTGTGTTCAAATTCAAAATACAAGCTATATGTTCTCTGTACTGATCCTACACTTATTGATAAATGTATTTAAATCAGATATGACCAATATGCATACCAAGCTTATGTCATTTGAGCGCCTTCTTGATCCAAATAAACAATTTAAAAATGCATTGGATTGTCACCAAGCTACACTAATGGCTAGTTATTTAATATCTTGAAGTAGAGCGATAAAATACAGTTGAATTAGGAAGTCAACATTACCATGAGGCATGAACACATCTGAATGAGACCAGTTCATTTTCAATGTTGAGGCAATTGACCCAACGAAATAGTTCTAAGTTTTCTTTGCTATGCATTTAATGAAGCAAAACACAATTACAATAAGCTCTGTTTTCTTTTGTCCAATCATGCCAAGCAATTCCAAACTGACAATAGCAGCATTTTTCAGCTCAAAAGATGAATGTGTCAGAATCCATTGCAACATATCTGATATGTAACTGTAATTTGTAAAGGCAATCAGCCGTGCAGAAAACATCAGGGCACCACAACAGCCAGCATTGCTCTTTTCAGTCCATTTGTTAAAGCAAACTATAAGGGAAACTCATTTGGCAGCCCTAATGGCTCTCACATGTATACAGTCCATATGCTTCACTGCATCTGAATGAGGAGAGTGAATGTCTGTGGTGCGCATGCAAGTGTCCTTGTATGCATGTGAGCATGAAGGATATGGACAGAGAGTGTACATGGTGTTTGTGTGTGTGTGTGTGTGTGTGTGTGCCACACAGAGGCCTCACCGTGGGCTAAAAGGGTTACGAGCTGTTTACACAAACACCCTGACCAAAGACACTTCCTGCTACCAAACTGGCCGTGAAATTTACCTTCCCGACAGCCTCAATCATTTAGGGATTTTCAAAGGGAAACAGACTGCAGATTTTCAGCAGAGCGAAACCCAAAATTGCTGCCACATTGCAGCGTTAAACCCTCACTGGGCTAACCGTGGTTGTTAGATTGTGACCGTATTGCTGCTTATGCTATTTGGGAGGAACAAGAGACATTTTTGTAAGGAGAGACAGGGGAGGTTATTTACCTTTTTTTAAAATGAATCTTTCATTCAGTAAAGCACAATAACACATGTTTCTAGACATGTAGGAATTCACTGAGTATAAGCTAATTATACATCAATTTGGATACATTCAAATTAACTCTGTCATGAAGTGACCTACGGTCTTTTTAGATCCCAACCCTAGGGGTTGAAAAAAAACTATACTTTTGTTCTTGAGTGCTTTGTGCTGCATTGAAATAAGTCCAAACTCCAAACATTGCTGACAATGATGCTGCCATCTGTGAATTAATGTGACAGCAAACCAAATGGTGTTTCTAGGATAGTGGGAGGGGGGCATCGAAAACAAGCACCCTCAAATATAGAACATGGAAAACCGTCTAATGTTAAAGAAATGTGAATAGACTGTTGGGTTAAACGCTCATCTGTGAGTTCAGATAGTTCTCCTACGTCTTAAGCTGAAAGCAAACTAAAGACTCTCAAAAAGACAGTTTCAGACATGGTTGTCATTGCATATTCGTTTTAATTGCCTTGACTTTTCAACAACAACAGAGATACAAGTTGTATTATGTTAACTTATCTTAAGTTATCTATTTTCTATGGTACTGTTTCAGCCAATTTATGTTTCAATATGAGCTCCAGCAGGGGATATCATTTGTTATATTAGGCTGCTATTTAAATCATTGTTTTCCAATGAAATATCAATTGTTAAAAACTGAACATGAAATTTATATGTATTGGTGTGAGCCGTATCAATATTGAAGGTTTTAAAATAGAATACATTCATAATATCTATGAAAACAGAAAATAGAGTTAATATTTAAAGAAATTATCAGTCACTTTAAAAAAAAATAACCAGATGGGAGTTTAAAGCTCTAATTTCCATCCACAACAGCTTTGAAAATGAGAGGGGGAAAGGATGTGGAACTTGTTACAGAAATGCTCTCGGCTAAAGTCTGAATAAAATGCCCACCCTCTGTACATGAAGGCAGAATCACTGATGCATGCAGGACCAATGTTAAAATATAGAAACATCTTTAATATGGTACATACTACTGCCAACTGTTACTGTGTTTATGCACATTTTTCTTTTTCAGTTTTAGATTTCAACCAAATTAAAAATTGGAGCGGGACATGTGGCTGCATCCATTCTGTGTTTATTTGTGTTCTTGTTAGTACACCACTGAGCCACCATGGCCAACTGGCTGAGCTGGAGACAGGATGCAGATTTGTTTAATGAGGCCAGGGAGAAAAAGACAGAAGGCCCGGATTACAAGCAGACTAAACATTTCTACATATTTTGGGCTACAATGTGGCGAACATTCATCTCGGTGAAGCGCCTGTAAGCAAGATTTTGGATGTGCTGAAAAGCAGACCCTGACGTCTGGTGTTCCTGTGGAGGAGTAGGAATGCAAAATATTTCAATGAAGATCAATGTCGTAGTCCAAATGACATTGAAATATGCATTTCATAAACTGGAATCTAGATGGCTTGTGGTACCCTACTTTAAAACTGCACCAGTTTTACACATTAAAGTATGTTAACCAGTCTTGGTATTATGGGAATAAAAGTTGTATACAGCATTTTTTTTCCATAATTAGCTGCATGATAAATGACAAAAGGAAAAAACAGGTTGGAGCTGAAGACTACACATTTAAAAGACAAAGGAGACACAGAGGACGAATGTGAACAACAAAGTGGTATCTTGTCATATTTGTCCGTAACCTACCCTAATGTGCTGACATCAAACATGAACCGCATCAGAATGTTTATGTTCGTCTATTGCTTTGAATCAGTTCCAAAAACTGACATTAATTTCAAATTTCATGATGGAGAAGCTAAAAAGACTTAACAGGTAGTGCCTGTTTCTGAGTCATCATGAGGAATCGATTAATAACTTTGAGCCATTTAATAAAAAACTTGGCAATTTCATCCATCCATCTAAATAATACAGTTAGTGATATAAGTGACTGACTGTTCTCTTAATCCACTGCATTAACCTGACACTTAACCTCTTGCAATGTGATACAGTGTAGCACGTGTCCTGGCTTTGTTTGTTTGACTGTACACAATGAGATGACAAAATTGGATCTTTACCAGTGCTAATTTACATGTTAATACGGATGACAAAGAAAACTGGGAGATACAGTTTCAACTAACCCAAGAGAAAACCTCCAATGCGTCTGGACAGATACAGTGAAAGAAAAGTCAGCTCTTTAACAAGTTTATAGAAAAATCTATAAATCTTTTGCAAGAGAAAAAGATGATGTGCCAAAGAGCACATCTTCTGAGGTTCACTGATTTGCAGGCTTTGATTTGCAAATTAAAAACTGACCCGACACCGAACCATCTCTTTGTCACCAAACACATGCCTGAATTGGTCCTTTGCATGAATGACTGGATACAAATGCATTTGCAACATGACCCAGTTTGATGAACCAACCTTCCACTTGAGGGCAGATTGGCTACCAACACCCCAACCTCCTACTCTCTTTCTCTTCATGACCGTTCCAGGTCTCTCACCCTGTCTCCATTCCCCCTAATCACATGTTCGGTCTCTCTATCTCTCTCTTCCTATCCACTTCATCTGATGATCCCACTCAGTCTTTGTGTCTGAATTACAATAATTGATCATCACAATCCGGAAACCTTTTCTCAAATGTATTTCCTTTTTTTCCCTCTTTTGTTATGTCACCAGTGTATTACTGTCCAAGTTACCTAGCAAGACAAGTGCCAGCACTCCAGACAAATCCACCATTCTGAGAGAAAATAGCCCATCAACCAGAAATGATGATGATCATGAAAAGAGGGGGGAGGAGGAGTCTTGAAGATGATAAATACGAAATCAATAAAGAATCCCTGAAACAAATGGAAGAATGAATGGAAGTAGAGAAATTAATACCAAAATGACTAATTCACAACAAGTAAAGTTTGCTTGTCGTCAGCAAAAACATGATAGGAAACATAATGCATAAACACCTCAATGCCTACAATCATATGACCTTTAAAGAAATATTGATTTGCCACCCAATGATCCAAAAATGAGAACAGGAATGCAAAAGCATCATGATGAGTCTTCACTGTGAAATGTTTTAAAGGAAAGAGTCAACACCTCAATTACAGTGACATTGAGTAAGGTTTTATGTTGCAGGGTTTTAGGAAAAACAGGAGTGGAGATAAGATAGGATAGGATTTAAAGTTTGCCATCTGCAACTGGTGAGAAAGGCCAGAAGATTCATAGCGTCCATTTGCACCACTTCCCAGAATGAATTTAAGTGGTACAGCATATAAATCAGGAAGAATATAGACAAAATAATGAGTGCTTGAAGATATAATGTTGATTGTGCAGTCCACTTAAATGTTATAGCCCGTCTGTTGCCAAAGCAACATTGCTGACACAGGTCTACGGAAGGAATCGCAAAGTAGGATTTTCATGGGATTGGTTACTCGATGATGCTGGTCTGAAGATTCAGAAAGCAACAATATAGTTTCGAGGAATGCGGCATCTAAGATTGTTTTGTTTCCACATTGACAGAGCACCATGAACATTTCTTACACGGTCAGAGTAACTGAGGTGGGAGGTAAATGAGTAGCTGGTGTTAAGTTGACGATGATCACTTTTATAACTTTTCTCAAAACTTTCCACAAAGGTTATTGAAGCAGTCTCGAGAACGGGAACTAAAATTAAATTAGCCAGAGATAGATCGAACAAGAAAGCACATTAGAGGTTGCGCTAACCTAGTGAGATAGCTAACTTGCTAGCGTTTTTGGCTTCTCAGTGAAAGCACTGTCTTTTTCAATTTGTCTGTGTTTTTCACAACATCCATGAGCTGGAAGGATGTGACCTTGGTGATGGGCATAGATGGACTGACAGTACATGAAAAACATAATATAGCTTACTCGCTTGTTAGGTTAACAGCTTACTTTAAAGAGTATGTGTTTGGATATCAGGGCAAACCAGATGACGTAAAACTGTCTTGGTGAGCCCATAGCAATGTATAGAAATGCATTGCAACAATATTTGAGATATGTCTGACTAACTGAATATGACGTGTTTTGTCCTGCAGTGCATTAACAACATAATTCAAAAGCAGGTGACAATTTGGAGCAGTTCAGAGTCCAATACACTGCTGAGAGAACAACTCATCTGAGCCTGACTTATATCACAACTCCAGCTGCTCTGCTAATCACCCCAGTTTTCCCCGAAATCTCCTAACAACTTCTGTCATCAGGATATAATGACAGCCAGCTCCCCCGCCGAGCCGCATGGGATTAGATGGTTTAGCAGAGTTCTCTTTGCAAAGCGTCACTCACTTTGAACAAAAACCTCCTTTTTCTCTGTCCCAGTGATACCATCTGCAATTTCAAGCCCTGATTCAAAGACTGAGACGGGGGGAGGGATGGTGTCCGACATCCACCCTACCAAGGCTTCCCGAGTTCATACGAGGACACTGCGTCATAAAACTGAGGTATAAAAAAAGGGACGCTTTGATACAGCCTGTTATTTTATGTTTTTGTCTTCCTTTTCCTTACTCCTTGATAATAGGTTTTAAGCCTGTGGGGCTCAATCAGACTTGAGTCAAGAGTAGCAAGAGTGATGGACCTGGGCCATTTCACTGAAAGAATAGCTTAATCGAATGGGACCTTTTGTTGATAGCAGGGACACACATTCAACATGATTGGCACATAAGGAGAGACACATTGTTATGTATGAAGACTCTGATCTCTTCTCTGTTATACTCATATATATAACATTTTCCTCTGATAGACGTGTTCTCTTCAGCTCTCCACTTTCTCTACACCAGTAATCTTTAAAAGAACACTGTGAATCTTTTTTTGGAAGTATCATGTCACAACTTCAGCCAGTATTTAGGTTGCGTTCCGAATCGCATGCTTTCTTTTTTCTTTTCTACGTACTACATCTGACGATAAAAATAATGTAGTTAGGATGCAGTAGGCATATTATTGGGACATACTTTTCTCTCTTATTTCATCATAACATTTCGCCTTGATCTTGCCTCTTGCTTTTTTATCCATCGCATCCCAGTTTGTTTTCATATGGAGGCTTCGTCGATGTTACGTCACTTCACGTGCACACTGGATTGTGGGTCAGAATCGCCCAAATAGGATGCACTTTTCAACACTAACAATCTTGGCCGCATGAAGTAGGACATCCGGGTACTTCTAACCATCCTAAATCTGGCCACAAGAATCGGGACATCCTAAATCTTTTTTCTACATACTATATAGTAGAAAGTATGCGATTCGGAACGCAACCTTAGTTTGTTTTCATATGTCTGTTTTCCTGGTTTCCTTTCTAACTCATGTCATTTCAGACCCGGCCACTCCCTCCTGCTCTGCACTCCCTGTTAATTACATTCACCTGGTCTGCCCCACACTCACCTGCTCCTCATCAGTTAATCAGCCCCAGTACATATCTCAGTTCAGTTCCCTCAGTCAGTTGCCAGATTGTCAAATGTACTAGTGTCTTACCTAGCGCTCCAGCATTCAGATATCATCCTGTGTTCCGATCCTGCCTGCCTGTTCATGTGTCAACCTGTCTTTTGGACTTTGCTTTGGATTACCCTTTTGGCTGCTCCAACTGGACTTGTTCGCCACGCTTTCTTTCTACCTGGTTTGCATCCACTTTTCATTAAATCTGTTTTTTTTTTATCTGAACTGTTTCCTGAGTCTTGCTGTAACTGTCGTCATTAAAAAGATTCTGTATTTAATTAGTATTTTCATATTATATGACAAGCCTTAAGGAAGTTAATTGGTTTATATTAATAATTTCATAATTGTGTTAAGTTTAAAACTTTATTTACATAGTTAGTCAAATGACGTCACGTAAGGCGGATTGTTCTCTTGTGCGAAAAGATTACTCTTTGTCAGATAGAGATGCAACATGAGAGAAGGTGAACAGCTTGTGATATGCATCGCTGAGAAGAATCTTGTTTCAAAGTCCCTGTAATTAGCATGCAGCCAACGAGGTATGTTTTGTTATTTCCCTGTATTTTATTTTGCTTATTTGACTCTTTATGTGCCGTCTAATATATGATTTTATGTAAAGCTAATGCCGTGATTTCTTTTGTACTGTGTGTGTTCATTTATTCGTTTTCACTGTCAAGTTGGAGTAAAAGTCTGCAATACCCGTCAAAGGAAACCACTGGTGTCTGCCGAATGCTTTTAGAGGGATTTATACTTGCTATTGGGTTCTTGTCTGTCATTATCCTGAAACCTGACATATCAAGTGCTCCCTGTGGGCTTGAAAGGGGCCAACAAAAAAGTTTCTTTGTTTACAGTATTTAACAGGCTGAATTATATTTTTCTGCAAGTATAGTAAAAACTTTTGGTTTAGAGAGTCCTCTCAAATGGCTGTACCGAGCTGACCTGCGGAGTGTATTTTAGCAGCGTTGAGGCTGAAAACAAGGAACCTCCTGCTGTTTGTCTCAAGACATTAAAACAGGCTTTGACTTGGGCACAAGCACTGAGGCATGATGCTGAAGTATGCAGGGAGGCAGGCCTGTGGGGAAGTAAACATAGCACACATGCACATCTACGGTCTTTGTGTGCGTACACTATACACAGCATGTGGGCGCACACACTTTTCAGAACACAAGGATGGGACCTGAATTATAGCGCAAGCAGGTGTGTTCCCCGGGAAGATGCTGCACTAAAAATACATATGTAGAGTAGACCAAGCTTCAAAATAAAGGGGTCATGGGGTGTGTGTGTGTGTGTGTGTGTGTGTGTGTGTGTGTCTTTGTTTTTAGGAATGAGATCAGTGTACTGCTGGGTCCCAGTAGATCAGAGGTTTGATTATTTCTGGATGACTGATGCCTGCAACGCACCCTTTCTCGACTAATTGCTTACATGACTGGAATGAGGAGAGACTGCGTGTGCGTCTGTGTAAGTGTGGCTGCAAATTCACATAGAGCCGAACACGTTATTAAAAAAACGTAAATGACCTTGTTTTGGCCAAAATGGAACAAAACAATTTTATGTTAACATTGCTGTACATGCCAATTATTACTTCTCGTTGGCTTACAAGTTGGTTTGGTTGTCAGGGCAAATGAGTGCCACCTGCACTGACAAGAAAGGCAAATGAGTTCCCCCTACACTGACACAAGAGATAGTCTTGTCTTTGTCTGGTGGGAAAAGAGTCACATTGAAACCCTATCAGCTACATAGCCCACTAGACCATTGTAAGTTTGCACAGACTTCAAGCAGCAGGCCAGAGGCTTGACACGAGTATGAAGAGCTAATCAGGTCAAGGTTCAATCAGGGCCATGAGCTGATCTGTGTGCAACTTTAACTGTTTTGCTGTTTCTGTTGTATCATTATGTATGTGCAATTCATTTCCAGTGATAGAACATTATACATAATATATGAACATTATCTAAAATTATATTCTTTTACAACATTTTTTGATGTCTCCATCTAATATAATTATATTATTATATTATAATATTCTCATGTGCATGCATGAGATGCAAGAAAAACATATCCATAACTAATAATGACGTTGGCCTTTAGTTCTGGATAGCTTTAAGTGCTCCAGTAAAGCATGTATAATCTGATATTTTCTTCCACCACTGCAAATTTGGTAAGAATCAGTACACTTAGATCTGTCCCCCTTTTCAACATTGTGATTTAACGTCATATAATTTTAATGCTTGTTAAGCATGTTCTGAGCTTTTCTATGGATAAAGCCAGCCCTGAATTTCTTATTAAAACCTCATCATGTGCCATGAGCTAATTTGAGTGGATCTACACCAAATTGCACTTACTAACAAAGAGCTGACTGAGCGGACTGTTAAGGCTGTGACAGTGCTACAGTGTCAACATCATCATTTTAAATGGTTTCAGAAAAACATGAAACAAATGTTAAAAAAATAAAAAATAAATGCAACATCTCTAGCACACTGAAGCAATGGAAACGGGAGGAGGGCAGTCACCCAGCAAAGCCACAATGAATGTTATGTGTTTAGGCTTTGATAGAGACAAACTTAATATCAAGAGGTTTTTGTTCGTTACTGATTAAAAGTTGTGAAGGATGACAAAAGCTGTGGCTGATGTGAATGACCAACAATTACAGAGTAATTATATTGTGTCTTAATATGAAGAAGCAGTGGTCCTTTAAGATGTTCAAACCCCCATCCTACTACTGCTCGTAATGACAGTTGTTGCGAACATACTTTATTATTCACACAGTGGATCAAACAACGCTTCTGCTTTCAGTCATGAATGGACATGTGCGACACTCTGCAACAGTACTACAGTACTGTACTGGCTGTTTGGATGGTACGGCCAGCAGTTTACTGTGGCTGTGTCTTGATTCAGGGGTTGCGGTCTTGGAACCGGCCTCGTAGGCTGCATTTGAAGACCGATTGCGTCATAGCGGCGCGCAAAGGCCGTCCCATTTGCAAGGCTCCTCGCAAGGCTCCTCATATGCGGTCGTGAAATGCAGCCTTCGTTTCACGGTTTTGAAGCAGTTTTGAAGGCTGCATCAGATGTATCCTTCGTGGCCCAACATATCCCATGATTCATTGCGTTTTTTTCAGAGATGGCATACAATAAAATAAAAATTAACAAAACAGCAACGTGTTGCTCCATCTTCTTAACTTTTATATTCCTTTCTTTTTTTCTTGTACTTTTTTTTCTTTTCGTCTGGTAGGCAACTTCTTTTTCTTTTTTCCTCCATTGACAGGGCTGTCTCCGTTGGCAGCAATCAGGGTTGCTAGGCAGCACAGGAACGGCGAGTCGTCACGCAAGGTAACGGCTTGTTACGTAAACCGGAAATGCTCGTAAACGGAGACCTGCGGAGACCGTCCCGTTTAACAAGGCTCGTTGGCCTCAAAACCGGCCTTAAAATCGGCCTTCATAGGCTATAGCCTTCATAGACCGCGAGACTGCGTCCTACCAAGGCTGCAACCCCTGAATCAAGACACAGCCTGTGTGTTTAGTCTAATCCCTGACCTTTTGGTGGGGAGGCCGGAGGGCAATGATGTCAGTCAGTCCATCTGTTTTGAACTGCTTTTTTTTTGGAGCCAAAAATACTCACTGCTGTGATACAGACTGCAATTAATAAATGTGGTTTTCATATCAATAGTCCCTATGACATGATGAATTATGACTAAATAAACTATGACTATGATCTAGAATGTAACGTCAATAATATTTCATTATTGACTAGTGTTTTTTAATAAAAAGTGAGAGGAACTTTAGTCCTGTTTACTTTTATTGAAGTCACACTGTACTAAGAGACAGTAGATGGAATTTGCTCAGTTGTCATGGAGTTGAGCACAAAATAAACTAGTGGGTAGATCTCCTTGACAACGAAAAAGTCAATCCACCGAGGAGGACCATTTGATGGGGGGAATGATAGCCTCCTCTTACTGTAAACTTGGACTGTGTTGCCAACAATTCATTTCAAAGATGCTATGATTGTTTGTATAACATTACTAAATGTTTCTTTTGGGACGTACATTGTGAATACATTTCCCTTGGGAGATAATACAGTTAAATTAATCAATAACTCAATCAATGTAATCTATTTTATAATACTTCTGAGTGCAAAGCAAATTCAAAAGACACTCATGTGACGACAATCCACAAACACAGCTTATTTGAGAAAATAACATGTGGGTTTAATAAGGCTGAAGAGTCCAGCAGCAACAACTGAAACTTAAACTCATCTCAGATCTGTATCACCACAAAAGTCAATTTAACAATTACGGCATGTCAATATCAGAACCAGGTTTATCGTCTAGTAAGGGGCACTTTACACGGTGAAAACGTGACAGTTTTCCTGTTTTTGGTTTAAAAAAAAAACCTGTTCAGACACAATTTATCTACATCTTCACTCGTACACATGTTTTCAGAGGAAACGGGACGAAATCGCTGTAGTAAGCATGCCAGGCCAGCAGTTGGCGGTACAAGGTAGTAGTAGATAGCTTTTCCGGTACAATTTGATGCATAAAACCTTACTGTAACCGAAAATGAATGCCACTAACATTCATAAAGCGATTGGTGTAAGCTTGGGGTTACAAGTATTGTAAATGACAAGCTTTCTGTCCTCTTATTTCACCGCATTGAACTCGTGAAAACAGAAGACATGCTGGTAGTGAAGGGGCTTTGTGAGCGGCTACTTTCCTGTTAGGCGTACTTCAAAATAAAAGTCAACTCACGTTTGTCCAGTGAAATGCTATTAATGTTTAGCCAGTGAAATGCTTTTACTGTGAAGCCGTAGCCTTAATGCTCCTTTTGTTGAACAGTAAATTAACCGCTGCGCGCTGAACTATGGATAGTGTTTTTTTAATGTAGAGAGAGCCGTGTCCCTGGCATATAGAAGCTACACACGTTTATTTTGCTAGAAAAACCGGCAGAGCACAAATCTTTCCCCAGACAAAGTGGCAGGTGCATGGTATCAATAACTTACTAATAGACTATAGACTAAATTGGCGAGTGTTATAGGCCTATTTAAGCCCTGCATGACACTCTCCGCTGATCACAGTGATGGTGCCGCGGAGAGACCGTGCATGTTATGTTGTCTTCTAACTTTATAACTCGTATGTGGGTATTTTGACAGCAAATGTTATAGACTACTATGAAGTGAAGCCGTGACGTCAGCGTTACCAGGGAAAATGGTTTCGGTGTTTACAAGAAACCAAAACCGTCGTGTTTTCCAAAAAAATCCTCCCTGGGAGGTGATCTCAAAAACTTGCGGTTTCATGCCTGCATTTTCTGTTTTCATGTACATGATATAGTGCAACCGCGGGAATATTTCTGCGTTTGCACCGTTTCGTGTTGTCGTGTAAAGTGCCACTCAGTTTTCAAAATACAAGGAGTGTGCCTTCGTAGGGAAGACAAGAACGGCCACAATTGCAATTATTTTTCAAATAACGTCATCTCTAGAAAAAAACTAAACGTTGTCAAGAGCTTTTTTTTTGTTGAGATCACAAGATCATGAACATAAGCAGAAACAACTTCTGTAATAACGGGTTGCTCATCGCTTTATAGTGAGATAATGTTTGTTTCCTCGAGGTAACACGATCATTGACTGCTGATCTTGAGATAACAGCATTTGATATTCTAAGCAATAAGAGGAAATGCCATTTTGCACGGCTATTGTGCTTCCTAACCTTGATATATTGGTACATACAATACAGTGAAGTAGTAAAACTCAAGTGCTGCAAAGTCAAGAATATAAATATAATTAGAAAAAAATACTAAATAAAAAAAAAAACCCAAAACATACAGGGGAGAACGGGGTAATCTGAGCCACTTTTTACATTTGCTCCCCTCTAAGCGAGCTACAATGATTTATCACTCAAATTGACACATTTCCCATTAATTCAGTTTCCTAGAAATGGGCATTAGCAGAATTTTTTCAAGACAAAGGGCAGTGAAAATATGATTGTTTTAAAAAAAGTTGTCATGTGGCTCACTTTACCCCAGCTGTGGGGTAAACTGAGACAGACCAGAAAAATCAAGGGGGTAAACTGATCCACTTACTTTTTCCACGCTGAAACTACCATAACAACACATATTGTAACAGTTAGAATCCTGAAAGCTAGCCACACATTCCAGAACTAATGTCGGACTAGTAAAATAATGATGGGGTTTGGTCAATTAAGCAAAGCACATTTTCTAAACACTTGAAAGTAACTCTGAACAAAATCAAATGCAACATATTATAATTCAAAAGGTTTTAATAAGATTCAAATGACAGATAGAACCAGTTAGATTAGAACACAGTCTTGGGGTCAGAACACAGGACCCTTGGAGCCAGCTTGTGTCTGGGGGTCAAAGCATAGGAACATCAGAACCAGCGAGAACAGCCTGGGACACAGGAGAAGACCCAACTGGATTATAACATCAGCCTGTCATACTCTACAACTAGGCCTACTCTACATTCCAGCCCTGAAGGTTACAGGGAAAGATGAGAAGGTGCTCTTTCCGTGTGGTTGCCCCACGTCGTCTTCCTGGTGTATTTCCTTGGCATGATGGCTTTTCTACAATGTGTATGACATTAAAATAAAACATATGTTATGTAATATTACATTAAAATATGTTTAAGACTAAACTTAACTTGTGCCTCATGGTGGGGGAAAGTGAGACAGTGGCTCACTTTCCCCCACAGCATTTGGCTCACTTTCCCCCACCACCACAATTTGAGAAAAAACTACCTCTCTTAGTATTTCAGGCTAATCTTTAGCTAATATCATCACATGGTTTTATATGTTGGTAGTTCATCAACACGTATGATAGAAGTGTTTCTACGTGAATACATTTGCTTTGGAACAACAGTTGATTAAGTTGACAGCAAGAACATTTACTTTTACATGCAAAATACCTATTTTGGTGAAAAAACATGCTTACCACAGCACCATGAGGTCCTCGCTTTCAGGGCCATGGGGAAATGAGAGCGGCTTGAAAACATATATCTCACATGACCAAAAATATTTTCCGTTGCCTAGATACAGGGGGTGGCTCACATTACTCAATGCCTCAGATTCCCCCGTTCTCCCCTATGTATGATATATCATTATCTTATGAAACAGCTTCACAGTTTGTGCAGGGAGCAAATATCAAGTGTGAAGAATATCTGCAGGGTACTGAAATGAAAGGTAAAAGAAAATGTGACCTTCATATTTCTCATGGAATCTGAATTTAGAGATTTTTCGTCAACATCTTCTCAAACTTTTCACTTTTCTGAAAAGCGACCACTTTGCTTGTGCTCATGATAGAATTGCTCACTCTGAGACACAGCGGTGAAATACACAGTGGGTTTTTCTCACGTTCACGAAGTCTATGAGGGACGAGGTTGGTTGGGGTTGATGGTACAGTCACATAGTTTGATGCGGAAGGCTGTCAAGGTCACTTTTATTTATATAGCACCTTATAAGAACCTAAATTCACCAAAGTGCTTTACATAAAATACATAAATTAAAATACAACAGCACACATTAAAAAACACTTACAGCAATGACACAAAACAATTCATTAAAACGTAAAAGCCTGTGAAAAAAGGTGTGACCTATGTTGTCATGTGAGGACACGCTGAACCTTAATCTTCACTGGCAGATGTAAGACAAAATACCCTGACAATTCACAATTTGCCGCCCAAGCACAGTTTTTACCTGGAGGCTAAGGAAAAGTACACTTCAGCAGTGCCGAATCCCATGAGACAAGGGAAAATATATTTACATGTATATGATGCTCAGATAAGTAAACAAACAGACGAGAGTTAATCATTGATGAAACCTCAGAGGGACATATTAAGTGTGTGCGGACTCGTGTATCAGGTCTCTGTGTCTGTTTGTGTGTCACAGAAAGCGAGGAAAAAGTGTACGTTTGGTATGTGCACTTGATAATGAAAAAATAAGTAAAAGAGGGAAACAAACTTATTCTGTTTTTATATATAGCAACCTGCACCATCTCAGTTTCTCAAAAGAGACACCTTGATGAAAAGTTTTAATTATTACCAAATTTATACATGCTACCATTGACCTTTCAAACTATCAAGCACTGACGCTGTTGCTGTGGTTTATCTAAGCAGTAGTTGCCAAGAGAACCTCTTTTGTGTGTTAATGAGTCCCAAAATACTTTTCTAAATAATGTGAGCAGAGCCAATGTTAAAGTTGACGGAGTTTGTAGGCGTTCCAGCTGACGCAAACAAACTGCAAATAATAATGGGATGAGGGAACTACAGGACACCAATATCATGTAGAAAGTCTAAAGTTTGAAGATGTTCAGGAGAGTCTTTGAACTTAAAAAGTAAAAACTTGAGCAGTTGGGATTTAAAGGCTTTAATGTGCCATGTCTTTAACCAATCAAAAAAAATGCCTAAAGATTTCCATTAGTCTTGTAACAGCATTTTTCTCCAAACCATCATCAGTTTTAGATGGATGTTCCAGTACATCCAATTAGTAAAAACCCTTCCTTTAGAAGAGCTTTCAAATGACCTTAAGAAATAAAGTGGACCTTTACAAAGTTGAAAGGGTCGTTGGACTCAATCAAAGACAGACTAATTAAATGTAATATCTAAAGTTTTAGAAAGCTCTGCTATTTTTTATGACCACTTTTGTTTTACAGTGAACAGTGTTGACAGAGGAACAAACAAGAAGAAGAGAGACAGAGTTGTGCAGAAAGAGATGGGGAAGTCACAGCAGTAACCCATGCAGCCACTCAATTCAATAAGGAAGTAAGAATCCTTCCTGACCAGTTTAATGTGGTTACAGATTACTGAAGGACAGCGCTCTACATGCTCTCTACACATTAGTACACTGAGTATTCCTTCCCTCTACTGGAGAGAACATCACACACACACACACACACACACACACATTCACACACTCACACACACACACACACACACACACACACACACACACACACACACACACACACACACACACACACACACACACACACACACAAGTAGTGCATCTTCATGGTCAAATTGATTTACTTGGCTGTATACACAGTGTCATGGACAGTTAATGGAGAGTAACAGTGCAGATCTAGTGCGTGTTGAAAAGAAAATGCAAAACGTCATGATATTAAACGTTTCTAAAATGCTTATGTGCAGTTTTGATACCTTGCAGCTCAGTTATTCATGACACTATTTCAGGTGAGTGGTAGGTAGTGGTTTCAGATAAATGATTAAAAATAAAAATGAAAAACATAAAGTATATAAACACAATTCCTGTGCTGAAGAGCAGAGAAAAAATACAATGCTACTTTTACATGAATGCATGATACATAGCACAAAAAGCACTTGAACTGTAAATACTTTACGCAAATGTTATCAATCATATACTAAGATACTATTATTTAACCTTCAGTGCATCTTAGGCCTTTTTTGGTACATTTTGGTTTTTCATTTCACAACTGCTGAGGCTGTGTTCATGCAAATGGCTTCATATTTGGTCAAGGCTAATGTTTTCTGACCAATTTATGAATTTTATCCTCAATTCATTGATTTACACTATAATGCACTGTATATTAATTTTCCTCACACTCAGCCTCCTTGGCCAAAAAAGCCCCTCATTGACTCCCATTCAAACGACATTTTTTGACCCTGCTGCCAATAGCTGATAGAAACCAGATTTTTTTTGTTTTGTTTTATTTCCTTGTACTAATGTCTTGAAAATTTACATTTTTTGTGTTTTTTTTTTTTAATTGCATCGGTTTTCTCTCATATACCATTGGTTTTAATTACAGGCTGAGATTTAATATTGCTCTCCTCTGCTACTAGCCACTGCAGGCCACATGAATAAATTGTTTCAGCTAAAATGCTCTCTCTGTATTCTTAGTGATGGCTTAGTATAGTATAGATGTGTTTTTCGACAAATAAGTGTGTGTGCGTGTCTGTGTGTGTATCCCAACACGGACACTCAAATTCACATAGAGAAAAACAGTTCAGTGTAAATCCATAAAAACTGCATGTTTTGATCCCATGGTCAATTGAGGTTAAATACATGAATTTGGTAATATTAGACATTCATCCTGTTCTTATACCTTGAAATTTTAAATTTTTACTATTTTACAGCTGATGCGTGAATTTCATCCTTATAGGCCTGAAGAGCAAAGATACCCCTAGTGGAAACGAGGGAACTGTGATTCATTTTGTATTGTTATTAGTTGTAAAGGCTATAGGCAGGACTTAATTCATAAAACATCTGAAAAAATCAGAAAAATCTTAAATTTCAAGTTATAAGAGCAGGATGAATGTGTAATATTACCATATTCACAAATATATCCTCAATTAACCATGGGATCGAAACATGCTGTTTTCATGGATTTACATTGAGCTGTATTTCTATGTGAATTTCACTATCTGTTATTGGAAACACACACAGGCACACATATTCACAAATACATATTTGTTGAAATACACATATACACTACTCTATGCCATTATGAAGAACCCAGACAGAGCATGTTATCTCAAATATTTTATTCATGTGGCCTGCAGTGGCCTAAGTAGCAAGGGAGTGCAAATTTACATTTTAGCCTGTAGATGAAACACTGGCATATGTGTGAAATTAACAACAACTAGTAAAAAACACAAAAAATGGAAAATGTCAAGACATTAGTACAAGGAACCAAAAGAATAATAAAAAAAATCAGTTTCTCTCATCTTTTGGCAGCAGGGTCAAAAAGTGTAGTTTTAATAGAATTCTGAGTGCCGTACAATGGCCCTTAATGGAGGGCACATTTTAAATCTTAAATAGCAAAAAGAATAGAAATGCATTCAATTCAATATGATTGTTAATTCTTGACATCTATCACACTCTTATAATCCCCCTCAAAAAAATCCAATTTAGACTAATTATTTAGCTTTTAATTGATTTTTGGTGTTTTTTCATTAAAAAAAATTAGTGACTTTTTCTAAAACAACTGGAATTTAAAGGGTTAAAATCCTTAAAATAAAGATGAATATGGTTTGTATGGTGAGGACTCGAGTTGAAAAAGAAAGTTAGAAAAAAAAATTGGTGGAAAATACATTCATGTTATTTTTATCTACATATCAATTCAAAGTGACATCTTAAGCGCCGAAGGAGGCAGAGTGTGAGTTTTTTTTTAAATCTTAGATATAAAAAAATATAAAAATGCATTCAAATCAATTTCATTGCACATTTTTTACATCTATCACACTCTTATAATCCCCCTCAAAAAAATCCAATTCAGACTAATTATTTAGCTTTTAATTGATTTTTTGTGTTTTTTCATTAAAAAAAACTAGTGACTTTTTCTAAAACAACTGGAATTTAAAGGGTTAAAATCCTTAAAATAAAGATGAATATGGTTTGTATGGTGAGGACTCGAGTTGAAAAAGAAAGTTATAAAAAAAAATTGGTGGAAAAATACATTCATGTTATTTTTATCTACATATCAATTCAAAGTGACACCTTAAGCGCCGAAGGAGGCAGAGTGTGAGTCTTTTTAAGGATGCACTGAAGGTTAAGTAACACAAACTTTTACTTGCAACAGTATTTTCAGTGTGGTATATGACCTTGGTAATGAGATCCAGGTAGTTTTTTAACTGGTTTTGTCATTTACTCTTGATGAAGGACATTGTTGCAGTGGCTGACAAACTACTTTATGTCTTTCAGCCTCTATGGATCATGGATACGGACTCAGCCATGCGAGAAGTGATACATTACTTGTAAACATGTCAACAAGTGTGCATTTAGTTGACCATTTATTTTACAGTGTATTTCACCTGTACTAAAGCAAGGGTCCAGTTCCCTCTCTAAGTGTGTAATTATGTCAGTAAATGAGCTGATTCCTTCAGTTATTTAATGTACTGTTATTTCCATGTGCGATGGCTATGGATTCTGCATACAGATCTTATACCATATCCATCACCGCACATTAAACGCCCTGTATATCTCTTGCCAATAGCCACAGCCACCACGATAAAAGCCAGCAAGCGCGGCTGGTGATGATGAGAAATACATCACAAAATGGTTTAGCTTAGTGGCTCCTCAACGGTTCACTGCACGCCAAACAGCTGTCAAACACACAAAGGTCTACTAGAGACTGCTGGCGGAGGAAAACACACACACACACACAC